>JADLZN010002249.1:80000-122101 GCA_018155175.1 Sinocyclocheilus anophthalmus | reverse complement strand
AGTATTTTTCCCATTCATTTTTCCCATAGGGAGTTTTTTGTAAAACAGTCCTTGTAAAACAGTTATAAGCCGAACCAACCAGCTAAGAGGAGAATCACACCATTACAGACTTTGATTTGAAGCAGAACAGAATTTAAAAACTGAAAAAGGCAAAGGTACAAGACTGCGTACTTGGCGGCTTCAATTAGAGCAACAAACTACAATCCCATGAAGCATTGCAAATGATATAATCGAATTAAAACATATATTAAATAAATATTATTAAAGTTGTTGACTATCTTTTTATAAAACAATATATTTGACATTTATTGCTAAATATGCAAATCATTGCGGGCGCTTCGTGGAAGTGTGGTGGAGTAAAGAAGCGGTGACTCTAATTGGTGGGTTTTTCTGCACAGCATACGGGAAATGTCGTGTTCCAACAGAATGCAGGGATTAACGGGATGTACCGGAAATGCAAATTAGCCCATGATTTACTCACGCTCAAGGCATCCTAGGAGTGTATGACTTTCTTCTTTCAGACAAATCCAATCAAGTTATGTTAAAAAATGTCATGGATCATCATAAAAAGTGTCCCACACTTATTCAGGAGGCCTTTATTCACCCCCGGAGCCGTGTGGGGCACTTTTTATGATGGATGGATGCGCTTTATTGGACTTCTTTTGGGCTATTGAAAAATAACACCCATTCACGCCCATTATAAAGCCTGGAAGCCATGACCTTTTAACATAACTTTGATTGTATTCGTCTGAAAGAAGGAAGTCATACACACCTAGGATGCCTTGAGCGTGAGTAAATCATGGGCTAATTTTCATTTCTGGGTGAACTATCCCTTTAAATTATTTTAAAAATAAGTTGAAATAATGCGAACAAATGGCTTCAACACAAGCACATGCCATTAACCATTAACTTCCAGAACCGACTGTTTGACACAACACGAAGTATAGCGTTATAAACGCTATTAAAATATCTGTGAAAAGGGTCCATGTGAGGAACATTTTTCATCACGCCCTTCAAACCACAAGGACGCGGAGAAAACACTGTTTTCAGGCCCTGCTCTGGCACACCGTGGTCAACACTGAAGACAGAGCTGCGTCTTTCTGGAGCTTCACCGGAGCATGCTAACACCAGCACAGCGTTGCTCTGCTCAGCAGCTGCTCTCTGACACACGCACTCATCCGCGGGACAGCACCCTAAAGAGCATGAGCGTGGTGCGGCTGCAGGCTAACGCTAGTGCGAGGGACTATCAGGACCATACCTGCTCCACACACTCTTCAGCGGAGTCACTCCCCGAGCCGCTCGCGCATCGCGCCGTGGCCTTCACAGAAATCCCCGCAGGCTCCGAGCAGCAGCGCGCAGCCCAGTGAGTATTTAATCGACTTCAGCAGCATTACTGACAGGCGTCGCCATTTCCGTGCAGCGTGTTCGGGCCGACCGGAAACACGGCGCAGCGTCTTAGTTCCGCCCCGCTCCGAACACACCGAAGCTCCTCCGAGGAGTCTGGAGCAGGCTGGGGGAAACATCGATTGTTTTCGGGAGAAAAGACCAGTAAACCTACGGTTATAATCAGGTATTGGGACAAGTTTCAGAAAATCTAGTTTACGCATGTAAGGAGTCTACGGTCTAAAATGAAATTTGGATTACATGCTCAAAATATAGCAGAAATGTAAAAAGGGGAATTAAAGGGACAGTTCACCCATCATTATACTCACTTTCATGAGTTTCTATTTTTCTGCTGAACATAAATTATATTATATTTTGAAGAACGTGGGAACAGTCAGTGGCTACTTTCACCTGAAGGGGCGTTAATGATGACCTTTGTTGGATGAACTATCCCTTTAATATACTCCCATCCTTGGCTGGGACTGATTTGGGGGGCAATCGGACCTCTTTAAGAGAATATATAGTGCTATAATAAGATCTACAGTAGAATGCATTGTGTATAGTTCAGCAACACACACACACACACACACAAAAAAAAAAAAAACACACACACACACACTCACACACACACACACCACCACACCACACACACACACAATACCATACACATTACAACACACCCACACCACACCCACAGACACAACACATACACACACATCAAACACCCCACATTACACAACACGCAAGCACACACACACACAGCACCAACATACACACACACACACACACACACACACACACACCCACACACACACACACACACACACACACACACACACACACACACACACACACACACACACACACACACACACACACACACACACACACACACACACACACACACACACACACACACATACACACACACACACCACACAAACACACACCACACTCACACACACACAATACCACACTCCACACACACCACACACACACACACACTACACACAACACACACACACACACACACACACACACATGTTGCAAGTATGTGATACCGGAGTGATGTGGTGTCACCAGTGGAAATGGGAGAAATGTCTTTGGAAATCAGGTGAGTATATCAGTAAAAGGACTAGTTTCTGATGGATTGTGAACAGTGAGGCACAAAGAATGTGAATGTCTGATTCCAGCATTTGTCCGAGCGCTAGTGTCACTGTCAGCTCTGCCTCCAGGCTATTCCTGATGCAGTTAGCCTGCACTCAAATGACCATCACTAATATGTCTGTCTAATATATACGCTTCAGTAGAAAATAGGTCAAAGAACTTCTAAATCTTCATTCAGAACTGACTGCATTTCAGCTAGTCCTTCAGTGCGCTTCATCTGCTAAACGTGGCAAACTTTAACATGGGAAGTCTGACTCCAGACAGGGTATTCCTATAGAAACCCTTCAGACCTCTTTAGTATTCAGCAGCAAGGGTTTGGCCCGTGCGGCGGATGAGAGAAATGAAGCAGTGAGGTTGTAAATAAGACTTTAAAGTACTCATGAATACATTTTAGAGCAGGAACTAAGGGGTAAATGAAAAAGCAGATACAGGAAAGAAAGGGAAGACATAAGGAAGTATAGGGAGAAGAAGTGAGAAGAGTTTGTGGCAAAAGAAGAGGTGATACGATCATTTCTCGCCTTCATATAGGACACGCAGCTTGGAATCAGACTTCAAAAAAATAATACAATTGGTGAACATAATACAGGATTGTGGCAGTAGGTGGCAGAGATGCACCGAAGCTGGTTTTCAAACGGCCATTAAATTCAATAGAAGACATTTCTCTGAGTCCTGGCAGCAGATAAAGCCGGAATCCTATACAGTCAGAATGATGAAACCCTGAGATGATCCCTTCAAAACCACCTCATGTCTACCTGTGCTGGACATTTAATGCATTATATTTAGATGCTGCGAGAGTTAAACCAGCCGCATCCTCATTTGTACGTGTTTGCCACATATGTATGTTTTTCAGTAATGATGCAGGAATATCTGAAATACTGCTACAGCACAGCTGTGTGAATCAAGCTCGTTTCTGCGTGACTTTCAGTCTTCTGTGGGACATAAAAGAAGAGGTTTTGAGAATGCAAGTCAATGGTAAAGTCAGGGTCTTTTATGGCTCCCAGAAGAAAGAGAGTTCATGCAGATGTGGAACAACAAACCCGATGACAGTATTTTTATTTGTGGCTAAACCATCCATTTAGACTAAACAAAACTAATTATTTTTTTGTATATTTGAATCATTTAATAATCCATTACAGCATTTTTTCTGTCAGATGTGATCTAAATATTGTCCAGTTGTGTTTATAATTATATATATATATATACAGTATGTGTGTATACAGTACTATGCAAAAGTCTTCGGCCATTAGTATTTTCACCAACCAAAAAAAAACGGTTTTAAGCAGTTACTCTCTAGTTGCGTGTTGCTCAACACACCAAATGTTGATTTGATTAGTTAATAGAAGTTAATTGATGAGTAATCTATACGGAATATACTGTATATATTTCAGTCCATATTAATTAATAAAGATTAATTTTTTATTTTTGTGTTGTTAAACCTACACAACAGAAATAACATTAGGAAATAAAATGATTATAATAATATTAGGTCATAATTTAAAAAAATAATTAGTCTTGTGATTTTTTTTCTGTAATAAATAGCTTAACACATTTAGACAGATTTTAAGGAACAAAATAATCAATAAAAAAATCATATGTGAAAGGTTAAATCAGTAACCGTTTGAGAGGAAGCTACTTGGCGAGCCTGTTTTGTCACCCATAGTAGATGAAAATAAAATCATTATAATTTTAGCAATATTAGTGATAAAGCTCCTGAAAACGATAACCTGAATAATATGAGTTGAAAAGAGCAAATTAGCGGTTTAGTGTTGCTCTTTCATGACTCTTTCAGCTCTTTCGGATGATTGTCTCCTCACTGTATTGGGGTCATGTGTGTTGTGCTTGCTGATCTTTTGGCTGTTTTTCCAGGTTACTGTAGGCTATTGTTGTTCTGTTTCAATCATGTGTCTTTTTCCGCTCATTCGCCACATTTATGACAATCGGCTGGGGAGAGAGTGTTGTGCTGAATACAAAAACACATGAACAACGATACCAAGAAAACTTTGGATTTGCTCTATTCTAGATCTCAAGCACAGACCTACAGGTGCATCTCAAAAGTCGTGGAAAAGTTAATTTATTTCAGTAATTCAACTCAAATTGTGAAACTCGTGTGTTAAATAAATTCAATGCACACAGACTGAAGTAGTTTAAGTCTTTGGTTCTTTTAATTGTGATGATTTTGGCTCACATTTAACAAAAACCCACCAATTCACTATCTCAACAAATTAGAATATGGTGACATGCCAATCAGCTAATCAACTTAAAACTTCTGCAAAGGTTTCCTGAGCCTTCAAATTTGTCTCTCAGTTTGGTTCACTAGGCTATCATGGGGAAGAATGCTGATCTGACAGTTGTCCAGAAGACATTCATTGACACCCTTCACAAGGAGGGTTTAGCCACAAACATTCATTGCCAAAGAATATGGCTGTTCAAAGATTGCTGTATCCAAGCATGTTAACAGAAAGTTGAGTGGAAGGAAAAGTGTGGAAGAAAAAAAAATGCACAACCAACCGAGACAACCGCAGCCTTATGAGGATTGTCAAAAAAAAAAACCATTCATGAATTTGAGTGAACTTCACAAGGAATAAACTGAGGCTGGGGTCAAGGCATCAAAAAGCCACCACACACAGACGTGTCAAGAAATATGGCTACAGTTGTCGTATTCCTCTTGAATCACTCCTGGACCACAGACAACATCAGAGGCGTCTTAACTGGGCTAAGGAGAAAAGGAACTGGACTGTTGCCCAGTGGTCCAAAATCCTCTTTTCAGATGAGAGCAAGTTTGGTATTTCATTTGGACACCAAGATCTAGAGTCTGGAGGAAGGGTGGAGAAGATCATAGCCCAAGTTGCTTGAAGTCCAGTGTTAAGTTTCAACAGTCTGTGATGATTTGGGGTGCAAGTCATCTGCTGGTGTTGGTCCATTTTATTTTTTGAAAACCAACGTCACTGCACACATTTACCAAGAAATTTTGGAGCACTCCATTCGTCCTTCTGCTGACCAGCTTTTTGAAGAAGCTGATTACATTTTCCAGCAGGATTTGGCACCTGCCACACTGCCAAAAGCACCAAAAGTTGGGTAAATGACCATGGTGTTGGTGTGCTTAACTGGACAGCAAACTCACCAGACCTGAACCCCAATAGAGAATCTATGGGGTATTGTCAAAGAGGAAAATGAGAAACAAGAGACCAAAAAAGCAGATGAGCTGAAGGCCACTGCAAAGAAACCTGGGCTTCCATACCACCTCAGCTGTGCCACAAACTGATCACCTCCATGCCACGCCGAAGTGAGGCAGTAATTAAAGCAAAAGAAGCCCCTACCAACTATTGAGTAACATGTACAGTAAATTAACATACTTTCAAGAAGGCCAACAATTCACTAAAAATGTTTTTTTTATTGGTCTTATGAAGTATTCTAATTTGTTGAGATAGTGAATTGGTGGGTTTTTGTTAAATGTGATAAATAAATGAACTTTTCCACGACATTCTAATTTATTGAGATGCACCTGTATATAAAATAAATACTCATTGCACATACTACAATGTTTCCCCACACGGGATTATCTCTTGACAGGTAAAGTAATTTTCAGAATGATATCTGATTCAATGCAATATCCATGACTGGAAGAATATGTTTGATACACTTTTAAGGAAATGTCTGTTATCAATGATTTCGATTGTTCGCCAGTAGTTATCATCCTCTTCAGATGGTTCAAATGTTCCTCACATGAATGATAACATGGTTATTGTAAGATCTGCTCACTGAAAGATGCTTTGGAGAAAGCAATTCTTCCATGGCATGGCAACCTTTCTGGTGACTCAGATGCGCTCTATAGATGCTTGTATGTTGTATGTAAATGTTAAAAGTCCTATTTACATTGTTTAAAGGTTTAAAAAAAACAACATTTTTGGTTGAGATTAAGCCAATGCAGAGCTCAGCAGTTTGTGGTAGGTTGGGCTACTTTTATTTTAAATGCAAGCGTGATGCGTTCAGGAGGCAAAATCAAAAGCAGATGTCTTTTGAAAGATGATTAATCCTCCAAAAATGACAATGAGACAGCAAGTGTGGTAAAAGCTGCATTGATCGCATTACAATGTGTGCAGCAGAGGAGCTCCGGTCTGGCGCACTGAGGAACGCACGGACTCTCAGCGCATCTGTCGAGCTCCCAATGGCAAGCCAAACAACCCACGGGAAATAAATACATGGTGAGGTTTGACACGTCTTTGCTAAGGGCAGTTATTTGGACGGCGGCGTCGCAGAGATGGTGCGCGCAGTTTGCGGCAGTCTGCGGAGAGAAGGGAACCTCGCAGGGCTTCTTCTGCTCGCGGTCGCGGGGTTCGGGCTCTGGATGCATGAAGTCACGGCTTTGCCTGCCTGGAGATTTGAGGTATGCCATTAGGTTTTCATCAGGACGATTATTTCGGCTGCTCTTTTCCCTTGCATAACTCTAGACGCGCTCGAGTTATAAAACACCTAAAGTCGTGAAGGGTCGTTCAACACGGACGCGTCCTGGCGTTCACTAAAGCGCAACGCGGGGAGCTGCTTTAAAACGCGCTGCTCGTCTGTCTGGCCGGCGCGTCCGATTCGGCACACAAACCTCAACCTCAAATACAAAACCGAGCAGACGCGGGCCGGGATCGACCGCTGGCTGATACCAGAGCCAGAGTTTCGCAGGGAGGACGCTTCATCTGCATTTCATTCGTACTGTCCGTGTTTGCGTTCCGTGCTGCGGGTTCTTTCTGTTTTTCTCTTCTACTTGTACATTATGAAACTTTCGAGGACGCACCAATTGGTGCCTCCAAAAATGCATTTTTGGTGTTTTGTGGCTTTTCGTTTTCTTCACTTTGAATCTATGCAAGTGTCCCCTAAGAAAAACACTTAACAATATTTCAAAATATAGGCTACTGTTGTTGCTCTCTCTTCTCTTCAAAGAAACAGAACAACTCATCTTCCACTCACAGGCATATCTAAAGTTTTGTCCAATAAAACTCTCCCTAGATTGAGGACATGCACTCCCCCTAATGCCACCTGCAAGGAGGAGGTCTGTATTGCCCGGAGAGAGTTGTCCTTTAGCATCCCCATGCATCACAGTGGCATGGTGCTTGGAGGCACATGTCGTCCTGGAAGAATTTTGAGCCATTCACCAGAGCTGTAAACACATTTCACTAGTCGGCATGAAATAAAAGCTGAACTAAATGCATGTTATAGATCTTATTGTTGCATTTTTAAAAATGTTTTTACTAAATGTTTAATCAAAATGTCATAACTGGATGTTCTACTGACGACCGCAGCTCTCTGGTGACGTATGCAGGAATTCTGCAGTCATTTAGTGCACTTAATAGTTCACCCAAGACAGAAGCATTACTGAAAGCGTACTCGCACTCAGCCAGGCCATACGAACTGTAACGAAGTTAGTTTCTTCGCCAAAATGGATTTGGAGAAATTTAGCATCACATGCTCACCAATGGATCCTCTGCAGTGAATGGGTGCCGTGAGAAAGAGAGTCGTTTAACGTCTTGTGAAGCGAAATGCTGTTTGTTTGTAAGAAACATGTTTTACTTCAGACTCTTGCTTCTGGCTAAAACAGGAGTTCTCTATTCATAATAACGCTTCCTCTAGTGAAAAACTAGTCTGAATCAGGAGAGAAATCTGCACAGATCAAGCTCTAAACAAATATGTGGCTGGATTTTGATGTGAGAGACAACAGCAGATGCACTTTTTCACTGGAGGAAGTGTTATTATGGATTATAGACTCGTATTTTAGCTACACACGTCTTGCTGGATTCGTTTCAGCTTTTGTCTTCTCCAGATGTGAACTGATGGACTGGAGTGGTCACGGTCTCAGTAAATCTATCCAGTCCACATCTCAGACCTTTCTATTTCACAGAAGACTTTTCTGGATCTAGCAGTGTTACATAATTTACAGTCCGCAGTGGCAGCTCATGACATTCTTAACATGAGCAACAGTTAAGAAAGCTGTGGAAGATGCAATGGAAGAATAAATAAGAGAAGCTGAAGCTCTTCCGAACTGTATGAACAATACGAACCGCAGCTTTGGAAAGCGATCGTTTGGTCACCACAAAGGTAGCTGGGAAGATGCTAGTTTGTCTTTGTCATGGAAGGAGCGTGACCATCGATCAGGCTCTGAATTATGGCTTTGGCTTAGGAAAGAGGCTTTAACAAGGCAGAACTAATTACAGGATTAAATAATGCCTTGTAAGTTGAGCTTGCCTGCTGGCACGTCACTCTCTTGTGTATTACGTTATGTATTTGTAAGAACAGATCATTTGATTGTTTGTGCTGAGGTCAGCCATTGACGGATACGGTTCTGTGTCCCGACACCTCTATTAAAAGCACCTTGAACCGTGATTCTTGTGAGCGGTTGAATGCTGGAAGGAGCTGGAGACTGAATGTAGGTCACAGTGTCTTGTCATGTCTTGCTATGCAGTGTAGTGCTACAGAGAACAGAGTTATCATTCTTCGAGAGTACCAAAAATATGAAGAGGAAAGCAGCCAAACCCAAGACACTTGGATCAACCTTCTACCTACAGACCATTCCTTCCAGAAGAGAGATTTATCCTTTTTCTGTTCCTGAATCTAACAGCATGGCATGGATGTGATTAACAAAGTTGTGCTTGTATAAATCCTGATATCCTGAATGTGCATTCTAAGAAAATACAATGTGTACGGTACGGTAATTCAGTGTACGGTAAATTACCTTTAAAGGTCTCATGTTAATCTTGAGTACCTACAGAGCAGTACTTGACCTTCATATCTCTGAAGAGTCTTTAGTTTGATCAGATTTATAAAAGACCGACAGCTTTACGCTCCTCTCTGAAAACCGTCGGGCTCCTGGAGGCGTGTCGTGGGCGGAGCTAAAGCTGTCACGTAGCGATCGTCTGCAAGCTGTGACATCGACATCAATAAAGCAGGAACAAAAACTTGATTGACTTTATTGTTATTTGTTTCTCAAGCATTCGTCACTGAAACGCCGGGGACAAACAAACACACCGGAGAAACGACCTGCATCCACTGTGTTCACTACCGCTGGGCTCTTTGGGAACACTCTTCTTTGGAGACATTGTTGATTTCGTGGTCTAAAAACAAAATGACAAATCGTTCTTGAGCAAGTCCTGTGCAGCGTTGCAGACGAGTTGAAGTGGCCATACAAGGAATCAGTAACTTGTATATTATTAGGGTGATGTAAGTAATATTAGTAATATTTTCTTGTAAATTAAATTTAATGCATTACTTTACTAGTTACTTGAAAAAAGTAATCTGATTATGTAACTTGCGTTACCCTCAACACTGATCATTAGACACTATATATATATGAAAAATGTTGGTCTGTAGTCAAACATTTCTGTTTCATTAGATTTCATCGCAGACCAAAACAACAAGGCTCTCTTTGCCACCACAGACCTCACCATTATTCTCCATAAACCATTAGGTTTCTATCCCAAGTGTAGTAGACTTTTTGTAAGATGCTAAATGTAAATCTTTGTCTAACTTCAAGGTGTTATCACCAGTCAAACAGAGAAAGGCTGAATGAGAAAATTAGCAGATTGTTGCAACCATCCAGATTGCAGCTGGACTGAGGGTTTTTCAGTGGATGAAATACCAGCAGAGCTCTGTGGCTTATCCAGTGGGTGCTTGGGCACTAAGCCTCCACGTTCTTTTGTCTCGGAAACCCACTGAAGTACCAACTGCAAGTGACTGGAGTGGATGCGGTGAATGTGCCAGCTGCAGAAAGCTGCATGAAATTCTTGTTGACATTGACATTGGCAACCAACACCAAACCTCAGACTTGGGCAAATAATGTGGCTCCAAATCATGTCCCACTAAAAAAAAAAAAGATTTTGTATGAGTTAGTGAGCCTTAAATTGGATTGCTCAAATTTTTGCTCTCTTGAGACTCTGTGTCATCTGCTCTCTAAGAGCAGGACACACAGTTTATGAAGACTCATAGTTTATTGAGTACTTACCTTAGCAGTCCCATGCCCAATCGTATTTTGGATAACCTCGTCTAACCTGTATTCTTGAAATGCACTCATGTCCCGTTACGTCCAACCCTTTGTGTTTCTGCTTGGTTCATGGGGATCTGGGGATACTGCGTAATAAATCTTCTAGATTAGTCCGTGATCCTGTCTTGGTGTGCACATTATAGTTTGCATTAATCTGTACCAAATCCCCGTCTGTTTAGACAACCCCCCGGCAGATAAGTCGATTACCATAATTCCACAAGTCTCAAAAACTTCCTTACATCATCTGTTTAGAGTGGATGGGGTTAGTGAACACATTTGTGAGATTTATGGTGAAACTATCGGAAACCGAAGCCCTTTCCTTTTTTTTTCTGCGAGGCCCGAACCCTGAGCTGAAGGTTGATCGCCCCAAAACATTGTCATTTGGGAGTTCCACTCCATCAACTTATCTTGGACCTGAAATATGTATTTCCATTTTCATTTATTTTCCATTCAAAAAGAATGGAGGTCCTGCTTGCCAAGAGTGCAGCTTAAAAAACCGTGTCTGCTTGTAAATGCATGTGATATAAAGACTAGTCTAAGAGCTAGTCAGTTCAGGAATGTCCCCTCTGCCCCATCTGACTAAAATAGTCTCCATCTCCTCTAATTATAGCTATTTTGACTTTACTGCTCCTATCAGCGCTTGCAAGTGGCGTCTGCTCGCTTTTTACCTTTTGAAACACTCAGACTCTGGCACTCTATCAACACATGACTCTTTCCAGAAGACTGAGATAAAATTCAGCAAAGGACATTACAGCCTGTATAGAAAATCCTCCATGTTAGTCCATGCAGTCATCCAGTTTGAAGACTGTAGGCTCTGTGTGAAGCAAAAAGGACTGAACACTGTCGATTTCTAACCCAGAGACTCCTTGGCTCTCTGCTGTGTTTGTGTATGTGTCTGTGAATGTCTGCTTAATGTGTCTGTTTCAGACACTAGTTTAAGGTCAGACTACCAGCGAAGTGAAAAAATTTGGACAGCTTTATGAAACCCAGAGAGTGCTCTCAACATCAACGTCTGAGTTCAAATTCAGGCCAAATACCTTCTGGAATTACAATATAAAAATCAGGCGATTATTTTTTTATTTTTTTTATGGCTAGTAAAGGACATTTAAATGTTTTCTTTTTTTTTTTCCATAGACTTGCATCTTCCTGCCAATTAATTACAGTGCACATTCTTATGAAATTAAAACTGGATTTTTGAGGCTATTAGCTTTGAGACAAATACTATAGTCTCACTTTCTGCTAAACGGACCAAAAACCTTGATCTTGCATGCAGATGAATTATGTCAACAGAGGAAACAATGTCATGGGGTCTTTAAAGTTATATTAATGGCTGTTTGTCGGTGATGGTTTTCTAGGACGATCACTCATATAGTAGAGTGCATCAGAAAGTTGATAGCATCTGTGTTTGCTGCGTGAATGTGTGGGCTGTGGTTGCACACTCTTGTCCAAAAATTTAGTTCTTCTACTCAGTAATACAGCAGAGATCAAATTCTTTCACAAGAAAAATCACAGATAATAAACTCCCAGAATAAATAAGTGCCACTCTAGAGCAAATATGAATGTCAAAGTTTATTTACACACCAGATAATACTTTTTTTGTGCATTATAAGGTGTTTCAGTTTGACGTTTTAAATTTAAATTTTGAATACTTAGCACTATTAATGTGCTGCTGTATGCATGAATGTAAATATATTGCAGTGCTTTGCATGCACTTCTGTAAAGAGCATAAAATAACAGTCGAGTAGTCTGGCTGAAAGATGAGAAGAGAAGCCCAACAAGTCTGACTTAATAACTGAACTGAACTTTCCTCTCTGTCTGCACTCTTTTCACTCCTGACTAATCAATAGAAGATGTGTTCCTGGCTCAACAAGCCATTTATTCGAGCAAATCACACTTTAAAGCACCTCACAAATGGACTTATCGCTCTTGTAGGAGCAAGCATGGCACAGACCTTCATGGAAAATCCTGCTCACAGATCAATCTAATCTAATCTGAGATTTTTTTGTCCAAGGAAGAAGCTCTCATGTCTGGTGTTTTAATCATTGGAATTCATAAAGACGCCCGCTCCCATGTGCTTCACCTTTCCCGAAACAAACGCTACACGCTCACTCCAGAGAAACTGAAGTGGGACAAATTCAAGCTGACTTACAAGTAAGAATCCTTTTATATTTTTGTGCATTTGTACGATATCACAGCCCTCTGTTTGAAAGTCCTGCACAGCTTCTGCTTTGTTGAAATTTCATAACCTATTGAATTATTTTCCCCATGTTTGCACGTGTCGGGAAGCTCTAGGATTTCAAATGCCTGTATCCAATGGACAATGAGTACAGAATTTGTTTCTCTCTGGTCATACAGTATATTTATGTCATTCATTTGTCATTGGCGTCTTACATATCCTGGTCTGTCAAACTTTATATGGTATAAAACTTTGTTTTATACTTGATAGTGGCTGGGTAAGTCATACAAGTTTAGAACAACATGAGCGGATGATGACAGAATAATTTATCCTCAGGGAATAAATGCAATTTTTTGTTTAAGTCAAGTCAACGTTATTTGTACATTGCTTTATACAATACTGATTGTGTTAAAGCAGCTTTACAGTGTCAAACAGGTAAATAGTTTGTCGATGCAAGAAGACAATAACAAAGAGTCATTTTTCAGCTAAAGTCAGTTCATTGATGATCTCCTCCAATAGTGTCTGTGCAATCAGTGAAGTGTCTCCAACTAAGCAAGCCAAAGGCGACAGTGGCAAGGAAACAAAACTCCATCGGTGACAGAAATGGAGAAAAAACCTTTGGAGAAACCAGGCTCACTTGTTTACTTGTCCACATTTTAATGGGTGTTTTGTGTAATTGTGCAGACTGCTGTCATTTCCACGGAATCTTTTGAATGCCAGTGACACAAGGAGAGGCATAGCCAAGGCCTTCTCTATGTGGAGCGATGTCTCGCCCTTCAGTTTTCGTGAGGTGCCATCTGATCAAGAGGCCGACATCAAAATCGGTACATCAAATACATTTGTTTGTTTGTTGCAGTACAGAGGAATTTAAAGTCACAAAGTAACACATAATGAGGCAAGTTTGTGGTTTTGTGTTTCTGGGAAAAAGTTATTTTCAAATCCGATCTGGGGTGTGTTTCCCAAAAGCATAATTAGCCAACTCTGGTCACAAGTTACATTGTTACAATGTGCGACAATGTTCCTGAGCTTTCGGGAGATGGTCCTGACTAGCTAGTTAGTTTCTGCAATGATGTGTCATATGGTTAGTCATTGTTACATTTTTGTTTTCGTCAGGCTTTTACTCTGTAAACCACACTGACTGTCTGCAGTCCTACCTGCACCACTGTTTCGACGGCATCACCGGAGAACTGGCCCACGCCTTCTTCCCTCAGACCGGAGAGATCCACTTTGATGATGACGAGTACTGGATTCTGGGAAACATGCGCTTCAGCTGGAATAAAGGCACGCGTTGCTCTTTCCCCCATTGAGTGAGAATTGAGAAAATTGGAGTCTGATTGTTTACTTGCTGTAGCGGTCCAGAAATTGTTGCTTCCTGGCTGTGACAGTTTTAAGAAATGTTCATTATCCCAAAAGAAATATACAGACACCGTTGAACTGACCAGACAGATCATATCAAACCCATACTGAACCTGCATGTGCCTTGTTTACAATCTGAACTAATATGAAATGAGAATATTCTTTTTTATATAAATATTACATCATATTTTGATAATGTCTATTAAAGCTTTGACAAGTACAATCACACTGCAACATTCAAATCCAAAAAGAGCAGTTGTATGAAACAACTTCACAAACAACCACACAGATATTTCTGTCACAAAATTAAAATGATCACAGAAACAAAAAGTTTACTTAGGATATAAACACTGATGTCTACAGTAGAGTACAGTAGCGATAAATCAGCTTTTGAATGTAACAGTGTTAAATAAAGATTGCATTGATTACATTGTTACGCCAATAGGTGGCAACAAGTGACTGCTAAAAATGCATTTGTCATTGAATCATTCATTCAAGAAATGAATTCAAAAATGCTGATTCATCCAGTACTGAAACAAGTGAGGTGAATCATTCAGTCAAACAATGAAAAATATATTTCTTCAAATTTATTTTTTTGAAGACAGCAAATAACATTTGATCAAAACCTATAGTACACTGCTTGTTATTTTGTTTAGCTGTCTATTCAGAATCGTTCTGTTTATACAGAATCCTGTCGATTTGAAGAAGTAGATTTGACCTGACTGTGTTCTGTCTGTGATTGTTGTATTCAGGAGTGTGGCTGACAGATCTAGTTCACGTGGCTGCTCATGAGATTGGTCATGTACTGGGTTTGATGCATTCCCAGAATCGCAAGGCTTTAATGCACCTCAACGCCACATTGACAGGCCGCAAACTCATTACTCAAGATGAGGTTTGGGGCTTACATCGACTCTATGGTATTTTACTCATAAGCACGAATAAACATCAAAATAACTATACAAACTGGATTACTTTTGTCTTCCCGTTGCCTTTCTACAATTACATGACACCTTCTTATTTCTTGTTGTCCTATCCATACCACTTCAGGATGTTTGGATCGATTATTTATCTGTCCTGCTTGGGCAAGAAAGGGTTATTGTGACAGCAAGAGGATACTCATGCAGAAACACTGTCCTTCCAGCTGTGACTTCTGTTATGGTAAGTCCTGTTATTCCACAAAACAAAAAAGTAATTGTCCATAGAAAAATCATGAGACCCATCAGATGTAAACAATATAAAGTGTGGCCCTCATTGCAGATTATTCTGGCCAAGAATTCCCTGCTTAGACAGGAAGAGACCATCTGAAATATATGTACAACAAATAACCACAGATGTTTTTTTTTTAAATTATACCACAATAATAGACAGGTATCAAAAATGTATTCAAATAATGTTACAGAAATCTCTGCAAAATGTGTGCTGAATGTGGGTCTAAAATTATATACTAGGCTGAGATGTTGATATTTTTAACAAACAAGTTATTGTGACATGTGGTCTAGGTAGGAATCAAACCTTAGCCTTCCAGACAGGGTTTTGCTCAACCGCTGAGCTACTGGGAATAGTAGTAAGTGCACATTAAGTATAAACTGAACATATCTTGAATGCCTTTACTGTGGTGTTCATTCAAAAGATACAAAAAATGGCTTAAAGATTCAACAAAGAATACTAAACTTTCACAGAAGCTGGTTAACAAACAAGGAAGTCCCTTCATCATGACCCTTATTACAGTCTTTCTAATTTATTTTCACCAGACCCTAGCCTGTTTTTATGCCTTTGTAATACGGCTTATACATAATAGATAACAAGAGGAAAAATTACAATAATTTTGATTGGCAAACTAGAAAAACCCAAGAATATTGTGACGAGTGGGGGCGGGGCCGAGAGCCATGGGAACGGAGCGAGGCCGGTGGCGTAATTGATAATGAGCGACACCTGCACCACTCACCGGTCTCGAGTCCCATGGAGGAGATCCGGAAGGATAAATAGGAGACGTTACAGACCCCCCACGACGCACACGTGTTTGAAAAGACGACGAAGAGGCCGCCACTGGCCAGTGTAACAACGTTCATAGTTCGGGAAAGAGGCGGGGGGAAACTGCGCTGCCCATTTAAAACTTAATAAAATAAACAAACACAAAACAAAAGTAAAGCGGCAGCACGCTCCGCCGGTCGACTGCCCCACACAAACTACTATAAAATCTTCCCACGACCAGCTGGCCTCTCTCGCTCTTTCCCTGTTTTCGAACTTTTTATGTCTTTTTTCCTTCGGAGCGCCTCCATGGGCACTCGACGTTGAACGTTGGAGTGTGGTGAAGGTTTCGTCATTTATACAATCTTCCACCGCCTCACTCTGTTCCCCCGGCTCTCGGCCCCACCCCGCCCCACTCGTCACAGATATAATGTTATCTAGTAGCAGGACAGGTCAGTTCAGGCAGAAGTCTTACGGGAGCCCCTCTCCTTGGAATGGATCCTGATGTTCTTTGAACCACAGTTTGGGTAGCAGCAGTGGAAGAGATACTGGGCTTATCCATCAAGCAGTCGGAAGCGCAGCAGCCAATGAACAGTGTATGTTGGTTGACTGCCGATGATGTGTGGCACATGGGGTAGAGATTGGAGACAGAGGAACAAGATACATGATGTGAGAGATGGGATGAATGCATATTGATCTGGACAGAGTAGTGGCGCAGGACTGAGTGCTGAATAACCTCTTCCTGTTGCTGTTAAGTGTATCTATATACAGTAGGACTGTAATTGCACTCCACCAGGCAAGTTGCCACCTCTGGACCAGTTGCACTGCAGATGGTACAAAGACCTCAGAATCCTGCTCCGGAAATAGGGGGAACACAAACAGGCATTCAAAGGGGTAAATACCCTACAGTGGAATTGAACAAGGTGCTGTGAGTGAACTCTACCCAAATCAGACATGAGCTTCAAGAAGTCTGATTGTTACAGGCCAAGCATCTAAGGGTCTTCTACTGGTTAACCCTCTCTGTTTGACCATTAGGTTGAAGGTGACTGTTCAATTCAAAATAGGGAAGTTAACTGTGACTCTCTGTCAGAAACTATGCCTGTCTTCATTCTTCATGTGCCAACTCTGAGATAAGAGACAAATCAGCTCCACACCCTGAAGTCTGAGGCATCTTTATAGTGCATGTAGGGCAACTGAGGATCTGGGAAGTTCAGTATGGGTGTGCAGTTGAGTTTGTGCTTTAGCTGTTTAAATGCCCAGTGAGCCTTCTCAGTCATAGTAGCTGCCTAGAGATCTTCGTAGTTAGATTGGCAAGGGGTTTTTCAATGATGCTACAGAGCAGAGTTGTGGCCGAGGCACTAACCAGCCTGAATGGCATTACTTGGAATTCATAATGGCCAGCAGGAATGTTGAAGGCAGTCTTGTGAAGGCACAAGGTGTTGTAGAGCAGTGGTTCCCAACCCTGGTCATGGAGGCACCCGAACACTGCACATTTTGCATGTCTCCTTTCTCTGGCTGCGTTTACACTTGGCATTAACATGAAATCACAGTGATCTGATCAAGCAGATCGGATCATCAGTCAATCAGGACACGGCGCATTTACACTTGGCAATATCAGCTAACTACTCGATCTGGATAACCGATCGGATCTGTATTTCCCACACAATATTTAAATAAGTCTGCGGTGCAAAGTCAACCCGAAGTGGTAACGGGACATTTTACAAATCAAAATAAATGTACGAGTCTCACTAGCGAACTGTTCTTCCGACAGATCGGGAGAGAGGGGGCGGCGTTTTGGGTGATGTCGACCTGCAAAAGCAGACACGATGGCTGGATTGCGTTTACATTACACTGAGATCCGATCACAATGCGGTAAGTGCACCTTTCTGGAACCAGGAACGGGCTGATCGGATAACATTCCGATCAGAAGCACGTTTACACTTGTCTTTTCAATGTGTATGTGGACAACATCCGGATACAGGTCGCATGTTAATGCCAAGTGTAAACGCAACCTCTGACACACCAATTTCAGGTCTTGTAGTCTCTACTAATGAGCTGATGACCTGAATCAGGTGTGTTTGATTAAGGAGACATGTAAAACGTGCAGTGTTGGGGTGCCTCCAGGACCAGGGTTGGGAACCACTGTTGTAGAGAACCAGTTTGGTAAAGATGGTTGCACTCTGAAGAAGTTCAAAAGCAGTAATGGTTCTTTATCTTGATTCAGTTGAGCCTCTGTTAATTTAATGGTGGGGATGAGACCATCATACTTCTTTGCTATAAAAAAAGTAACCATCCCCAGCTGGAGATGTTAAGGGACGATTGAACCCACTGCTAAGGACCTCATTGATGGCAGTTCTCCATGGCAGTTCTCTCTGGAGCACGAAGTGAAAAAGACTAATTTGTGTAGGACACGTTCCAAGCAACTTAAAGGCACAGTCGTAGGGCCTATAATATATCTTTCTGTAGACTTTAGTTCCAATCCTTCTCTAACACACTAGCCTTATATTTTTAAGTAGTCCTGAACACATTGGTTAGATAGTTAAGGTGTGTTTGATTAGGGTTTGAGCTAAACCCTGCAGGATGGTATCCCCCACAAGCAGGCTTGGCAACCCATTGTCTGTTGGGTGGAAGAGTCACTGCACTACCTTGGAAGAGGCCAGCAACCCTGCAGAGAAAGGTGGCAACTTGGAAGAGTCAGTAGTGGTTCGGGGATAACAGGCAGTAGTTTGAGAGGATGGTAGAGTAACAGACAAGAAACATAACAGTCAGACCTCCATCTAGTCCCAGATCAAGAGGACCAATTAATCTGTGGAATATGTCATCCAAGGATGAAGGGAGACTCAGGTCAGTTAATTCCAGATCCCAGGGGCATCCCATCCAACAAGTTATAGTCAGAGGTAGCTTTAATGAAGCGTTAAGCTGCTTGGCAAGTGCAAGACCCATAAAGTTCCCAGCTGCACCCGAATCAAGATTGTAGATTATGACATTAGTTTCCCAGAGAGACGGGTTTCAGTAAGTCTTACAGTTTTAACAACCAGGTATACTTAATTTTCTCTGTTCTGATTTTTTTTTTAACACTGCCTTTTAACGTACTGTATACTCCATCCATTCACCGTGAGCACGGATGGATATGCTTGATGCATGCATACTATGACTGCGCAGTCAAACTCCACATACAATACTGCATGTTTAAATCAGGTTTGGGCAACTCTTGGTCCCTCTAGGTCCACTGTTTTACTGCTAGTTACCATTATGTTCTGGACAAATAATCAGTTGTACAATCTCATCTCATTTTATTTTTCAAACAGAATTCCCATTTCCCACTGCTCCGCCAACCCCAACTCCCCCACGGACAAAACACAAGTTTGTTGTGGAGGGAAAGAACCTCACCTTCCGCTGTGGTAAGAAGATAGCAGCCAAGAAAGGCAAAATCGAGTGAGTTCTTGCTTTTCTACACACATATTGTTATAGTAACTTTGACTGGTTTGCATACCCATGCTGATTCTGAAAAGCAGTTTACTACAGTGCCTATAAAAAGTATTTGCCCCTTAGTAGTTTTCATGTTTTATTGTTCTACAACATTGAAGCACAGAGCCGTGCCACAGCTAGGACAATGCACAGGTATCTCACACATCGCATTCAGTTCAAGAAAGCAGTCCAGAACAATTAATCCATGCACCAAACAAGCAAAGGTTCACTTCAAGAATGAACAAAGGGGTATTGATGAGTTTGAAGTTCGTTGTTTGAAAGAAGAAAAAAAAGACCGGTCTGGCAAACGAACAGAGAAAGAGTAATATATATTATCATAGCTCTCTATATGACACATACAGACTTTATTCAAGCCACAGAAAGACACATTTTACTTGACAATGCACAATGCATGATCCTCCAGCATAGGGTGAAGGAGTAGTACATTAAACAAAATTAATTTGGGGAACAAATATATTCAGGAGAGTGCAGGGTGGTACGCGAAAACCTCTTATACAGTGTGTGCAGTGTCCAAACGTGTTCCTGGAGAGACACTGAACAAACACACCTGAAGCAGATAATCAAGGTCTTCAGACTCACTAGAAATGTCCAGGGAAGTGTGTTGGAGCTGGCTGGAGCTAAACTCTGCGGGACGTTGGCCCCAGGAGCAGGATTGGACACTCCTGTCTGATAGGGAAACCTGTCTGGTCTGGCCATATTTTTCATGCAAATTACTTAACCCAAACATGCGGTCTCTCATTTAGAATAATCCAAATTCATTAACATTAGAACAAGATTAAATTCATCTGTGGATGCACCTGTAGTGAATCTTAAGAATTTTTAAATTATTATTGTGAGAAGCGTTCCTGCATGTTTAAATCAGGTTTGGGCAACTCTGGGTCTCTGTAGGTCCACTGTACCGCAGAGTTTAATTCTTATGAAATTGGTTATTTTGGACTGGTCTTTGTAAATCTTTCAGATCACTTTTTCCAGCCCAGTTCTGGAGGCACTCCAACAGTACACATTTTGGATGTCTCCCTTATATGACCAATCCATTTCAGGTCTTGGAGTCTCTACTAACATGATCACGAGTTGAAAATGTACACTATTGGTGTGCCTCCAGGAGTCATTTTCTGTCAATCACTTAATTCCGTTGAGACTCAATGCTGTAAAACAAACATGAAGAAGTCTTTTTACAGGCCCTGTATGTGAAGTTAATTCTGATGATTTGCAAGATTAGTTTGGAATCTGGATGTTTTTTCAAAGGGAAAATGGTTTGAAGCATATGTGAGATATGTGTTTGTTACGATTGTCCTAACCTAAAGTATTCTATTACATTGAAAGTTGGTATAAAGATGGTGAACTTCTGGACTTCTCTCATCCCGGCTACATTTCCCTGAAAGACGACCACATCACTATTGTGGCAAATGCCATCAATGAGGGCACATACACCTGCATCGTGAGGAAGAAGAACAAGGTGCTGACCACGTACTCTTGGAGGGTACGAGTGCGCTTCTGAGGACCTGACATAATCCTAGAGCGCAAATTATATCCAGAACATTAGCTCAGACTAGATCCACAGCAGCATCCTCTCATGCTTGTCTCCTGATTGGAAGAGAAGGCGCTGACATCACTCATCTCAGGATAGCTGTCGCATCGAGGAAACCACGGGATCAGGGTTAAAGTTCACCACAGTACTGTGGAACATCACTCACTTGGGCACATATTAATGTCAGTTCATACATACACATTGCCAAATGTTTTAATATCAGGGTTTTTACTTGTGTGCGTTGTAAATACATTTCTTATTTGCCAAATAAAACAATTTATTCTATCATTTGAAGCCTTTGATTCCTCCAGAATGCCAACCAACGTTCAAATCCATTTAAAAAAGTATGAAGTTTGGGGAAAAAATGCACTATGGTGGGCGTGTCTAAAGGTCTGGAGAATGACAAGAACTGCGTGAAAAAGGCTGCGTCAATTCTTGAAAATGTGAACTTGGTAATTAAAGAACCGCAATTGGGCAAACGAAAAAAAAATGTAAAGCATGCTTAATTTCTGAAAGAGAGGGATCATTACTATTTAGTTGTCTCTCTTTTGACTAATGACAAGCATGAAAACCAAAAAGAGCCTCAGGAAGTGAGATTTCATAAGACGATATCCAGAAATGAGATGTTCTTAAGTTATGTTCATTTTACATCATTATTATTAATCGTTAAACTTATGAATCTTTAAATTCAATCTTAAAGCACGGATGTCTTGCTTTAAAATGCCCAGTGCTTTCTTACCTTTGGACTCCATTGTATGTTTCGGTGTATCCAAGTGTCTTCTTGTATTACACAGCTGACCAACACGACTGTTCTACGACTATATTCCACTAGCATTTTCTTTTCAGACAGTCATTTCATAGAAATAATCAACTGTACTAAACGCTGGTAGTGATCCAAGGCTTATTCTAGTTTGTGGTTTCAATTCATTTCTAAAACAAAGGGGTAGTCAGTCCTGATTTAAATTTTCACCTTGTGTAAGATGCCACCCATCAGCACACTGGCTCACATTATAGGCCACAGAACACTTATTTGGAATCTTGTAGACATGGCAGCAATTTAAAGAGTGGAAAAGCTAGTGGAAAACAAATGGTCATGAGGGTAGACGGCTCACTCCTGAATTCCCCTTTTACAGCTGGAAACAAACGATTAGAGACCTTATATAATGCGAGGAGCAAGTGGGGTTTTCACTTTAGAAAAATGACTTGGAAATTTTCTCTACTGAAGAATATTCTGAAGATTTTCTCACACAAAATAATATTCTACTATATTGCTCCAAACCCATAGGACACACACCCGCAGGACACAGGAGGAGGATTTTTGAAGAATATGCTGGCTGCTCTTCCATATACTGAAAGTGAAGGGAGACTGGGTACGTCAAGCTCTGAAATGACAATAACCATGAAAGTTTCAAACCCAAACAAAGGTAATCCATGCCACTCAAGTGCTACATTCATCTTTCCTTCTTTTTATGCTCTACCAACCGCTCCGCCAGTTTTGTTCAGACGAAACCTGTTCCCTTTCTTCCTCTCACCTCTCCTCTGTAGTGTCATCCTTGTTTCCCTCTCCCACCCAGTTCTCATCAATAGATGTGAATACTGCCACAGACACTTTATGCTCCACATTAACAATCCTGTATAGACAATATCTGCCCTCTCTCCTCCAGGCCAGCAGGTACTTGTCGCTTTGATTTGAGAGAAAATGGTACAAGTACATCAAAATGTCAAGATTTCAGCTTCACACAGCCAAGAACTCCGATCAACCACATCCATAGCTAACAACCTTGTCTCCTTCTTCTCTGTCCTTAAAGAGGCGGACGTATCTAAACTTCTGCTCTGTATCTCAACTTCATCCTACCACCTCCAGACTAGGGTTGGGTATCGAAAACCGGTTCCATTTTAGAACCGGTTCCAAATTTCCAAGAACCGGGTATTCGATAAGACGCGTGCATTTTGATTCTTAACGATTCCTGCATTCGCATTTTAATGTGATTAAAAAAAAAAAAAAAAAAAAAAATCTATGTAAGTGAAGGAACGGAAAGAACTTGCGCCCTGTTTGCGTGCAGCGCACACGAAGCGCAAGCACAGAGAACAGAGGTCGCGGTACGGTTTCCCGGTTTGTGTCCGTTCTCGTACCGTACCGTGTATTTCCACTGTAGAAAAGGTTGTTCCGGGCCGAAACGGACTTTCATATTTGTCGACCAATATGCAGAAAACTATGTCAGTATATCATCATAAACACAGCCGTTTTTGTCTTACGTGAATGTAAACAGATGAGAAAGAAAACACACATGAACGGTATTTTTAGATCATTTAATTTGAGACAGCAGCCTAATAAACGCTCTGCCTGTCATTAATGTTATTCAAAGAACAAAGAAAATCATTCACTGATCTTGACAAAATATAAATTAACTGTAATGGATTAATCTAATGCTTATGAAAATAAATCTATGCAGGTTTTTAAACTGTTAATTACGTTTCTGTACCTGAAATTAGTCGTTGGATTTTTTATGATATTGCAAAATCATTGTTACCATCTATTACTGAATGTTACTGGTCTTTAACACTGTAATACTTGAATTTATAGAATCTAGTGGTTTTGCTGAGGTCATTTTTTTTTAAGCATTGGCAAACTCATAACGGAAACGATCAAATTCAAACGATACCCCACCCTACTCCAGACCCAACCCTTCCCACTTTGCAAGCACAGCAGTCTCGCCTACCACAGGGATGAGAGTACCAGCAGAGCACTGCACAACACATCAACCATTCTTCCTCACAGGCACTTTCCCAAACGCTTTTCAGCCAGGCTCGGGTGGGGTCCATGCATTAAATACAGAAAGGGAACCCACATAAAGAACAAAGCCTCAGGAAAGCAAGAAGGAGTTACAGCAGACCTGTGTTCTCAGGGAATGACCAGCTGGATGTAACAGCAGGGATTTAAATGGCACCTTAACTAAGACTACATGAATGTTGGTCACTGAAGCCCTGGTTGAATTGCGTGGGAACGCTGATTTTCATAACATTAGTGATCTGTCGCAGGTTTTCGCCCCATTTCACCCATCGATACACTTATGGTCCAGCCTTTCTCACGGGGGAGTCACGGACACCGTCCACGCACTGGTTTGAATCCTTTATCACAGGTAGGTCTTTCAGGGTTACCTGGAGGGGAGAGGGTACCAAAGCACATCAACTGGCCAATGAGGGTCCTCAGGATCCGTTCTGGAACAACCTCAATCATTCTCCATACACTACACCATGACTGAAGGATGCCCAAAACTCATTATAGGCACAAACATGGTTGGTCTTCTTACCATTGCAGCTGATGGAAACACAGCTCTATCTCTTCACGTGAGCAGGCAATTCTCAACAGAGGACGTCAAACAGAGTCACCGTAGGTGAGTCTGCACGGATCGCAGGCGGCACAGTGCGCGGACATCGCGACATGGGCAATAATGGATGAAAGCACATCACCTAACAGCTCAAAAGTAAGAACAGGGCACAGAAGAAGCGGGGAGTGTCGCGACCCGTAAGATACGTCCGCGGCGGTATGTCTGTGCCTGGGTTGGTAACTTTGATCGAACCAGGTCATGAGAACTTTCACCAAGAGAGCCAACAGTTGAATGACAAGAATGAGTTTGTATGTCCGACGAATCGAGAGAGCAGCGTGTTGGTGCGTATTGAGACGGCTCACGAAAATCAGGACAAGTGTTGGGAGGTTAACATTGGAGAGCGATGTGCATACCAATCGGAGTCTCACCCACAGTCGCCGGTTGCGGCTCGCATCAAGTTCAAGACATTGATGCTTGCATATACAGTAGAACAGCCATAGGCTCAGCACCCGTCTACTTCCTCCTCACTCTTACGAGTCTTCATCTGCTCCAGAAGTCTGAGTAAGTGAGCGACGCCATCACAGAGAAGCACAAAATCACTTTCCAGAACATTTTCATTCACTATTCCTTGCTAGTGGAATGATCTCCCCACCCCCATCTGGAACAACAAATCTTTGACAATATTCAAGAAACAACTGAAACTCGTCTCTTCCATGAACACTTAACGGCATCCTGCTGAATTTTTCTTAAAAAAAATAAATAAATCCTATGTCCCTCTTTTTTATTTAGCTTGTACTATTTTAAACTTGAATTGCTGGTGCTCTTCAAGTTAGATATCCCACCATTCTTTCAGATAAACCAGTTGACCAAGTCCCTTCAGTTTGCATTCATTCTGAATGATTGAGCAGCCCCCTGTTGGGAGTGTTCTCCTACTGCCATGGTTAAAGTCCTTGACTAGTACAACTAAGAGAGGGGGAAGTGGTCATCTGATGGACTCGTAACCATATCTAGAGTGACATGTGATCCGAAAATCACAACGTCATCTGTGCCACGAGTTCCCATCACTACACTATTTAGCCTCCCTTTGTGAGCGAAAGTAAAATCACTACAAACTATTTGTGCATTCAACGACTTTAATGCACACCTTCCAGCCGATCAGAATCTAGTATTCAGACAGACCGTGGTATCAATGTTTTTAAAACTGTTTTATTTCATATTGTGATTCATGTGTCACAAAAATGGATTTTCAACATCCTATTCCCAGCTACAACTGCAGATGAAGAGTAAAAAATAAAAGAGAAAATCTGAAAATGCTGATCTGCTGCTCGTTTTCAAACCAAGCAGAACCAACCAACACATTATATTTCAGAAGAACATGAGGAATTTAAAGCACTTGAACTTCATGGAGGTCCTCGGTGCTTGTAAAAAGAAAATGGTTCCCCAGAGTCTGTGTGTCTCAGTGAAGTCCAGTGAACTGCTCTCTGATGCTCGTTCTCTAAATGAGTCTCAGCATCGTGTCAGACACACGCAAAGAAAGCCTGCTGGCCGCCGGAGCTCAGAACTTCAAGCTGAATCCTGGACCAGCTTTGGAGGCACCCTGGTTAGCATTGGTCAAGTGGAAACCAGTATCTTTAAGATCATCATCACCCTGAAGAGGACAACAGAGAGATGAGAATGAGAAACAACAACCAGGAGTTTTAGGAAGACAAACATGACGACACGAGAAGACAAAGAGCTGAATTGTGCCTCCTCTTGGTCAACAGAGACAGAACTGATTGATTTCAAACAGTGTGAAGAAAGCTGCAGTGCAGCATGAATCTAGCTTTGTTCATACATGCGCTGCTGAATCATGTACTGATTTCATTTTCTGATTTCATGTGGACTGTACCAGCTGGCTGAAGTCCTGTCCTCCCTCCGGCGGTCGCGGGCTCGTTCCTCTCTTCACCCGCTGCTGTTCGCTCTTGGCCGGCCATGTGGGGAACATGGAGGGCTCGATGGGGAGCGGCGACTCCCGGAAATACTCGTGTTTAAGTGCCTCATCGGCACTGATCCGCTTGGCAGGGCAGTACGTCAGAAACCTGAGACAGAAAGCAGGCATGTAAGAAAAACTGTCAAGAGCAGCTGATGTGGAAACTGCTACTGTCTTGTGTCACTGTAGGAACGATAAACAAAGGAGCAAGGTTAAATTGACACAATGTATATAATGGTACTGGTTATTTTAGCAAATTATCAATTAACATCTTGTGAAGTGGAAAGCTGCATGTTTGTAACAAACAAACCCATCAAGACATTTTAACGTCAAACCATTGCTTAAAATATGAGTCCATAATAACGCTTCCTCCAGTGAAAAAGTGCATCTCCTGTTGTCTCTCACATCAAAATCCAGCCACATATTTTTTTTAGAGCTGTTTAAACGCTGCTTGATCGGTGCAGATTTCTCTCCTGATTCACACCAGAACACTTTCTCACAGGAGGAAGCGTTATTATGGATTATGGACATTAAACTTCTTAATGCTGGATTAGTTTCAGCTTTTGTCTTCTCCAGATGTTAACTGATGGACTGGAGTGGTGTGGATTATTGTGATGTTTTTATCAGCTGTTTGGGCTCTCATTCTGACGGCACCCATTCACTGCAGAGCATCCATTGCCGAGACACTGATGCAATGCTACATTTCTACAAATCTGATGAAGAAACAAACTCATCCTGATCTGGGATGACCTGAGGGTGAGCACATTTTCAGCAGATTTTTATTTTTGGATGAATTATTCCAGTGACTATACAGCCTGCTTTCGAACTTGATGGACACAAAGCAAAAGATCAGATAGTAAATGAATGAATTTGGCATTGGAACTGAAAGAGTTTCACATTATATAACTCTTCTCAAAACAGTGCAACATTTGGCCTGGATGAGGCACGTTTAAGCTGCTGTGAAGAAGCAATACATGAGCGCACGATGGAGTCTTAAATGTCTTTCCTCTTTCTTCTCCTGTGTGTGTCCCCTTTCCTTTGCTGCTCTCTCATATGAATGTGGTATTTGCAGCCAGGCTGTGATGGTGCTTTCAGGTGGGCCGTGACCTTTCAGGGCCATCTGTGAGCATCAGCATCCTTTACATCAGGGCCTCTTAAACTTTGGAAACAAGAACCCCTTGACAGATTTCAACTTGAGAAATAAACCGAAAGCCAGAAACGACTGAAATCCAACAGACATCTCATAGCAACGTTCAGATCGATGGCTGTTTATTTCCAAATGAATGATTCACGTTCAATCACACTGCTGCTAATGACGCACAGGCTCAATGACAAGGTTTGTAAATATCCAGAAATGCTTCAGGAGGTTTCCAGAACCAACGTTAAATGAGCTCTTCTGAGTCTTTTGTTTTTAACTCTTGTTTCTCATAACGTGAAGCAGCTGCTTCTGCACTGATGCAGCACTTCAGCAAAACAACAGCAACAAAAACACAGGCACTTTCCGTCCGTGCATATTAATGAGTTTCAGTGCCGTCACGTGTGCATTCTCGCCACTCAACCTTTTCATACCTCGCAAAGGTTTGATTTTCAGCTGATTTACCACAAGCTAGCTGACACAGATGAGCTGTTCAAAATGACTCGGGACAGTCTTGCAAGCATCGGTAAAAATGTACTCATCAGTAAATGTTTTGCATCATAAGAAATCTAATTCCAGCAGAAGTATTTTACATTATAACGGTCTAATTCCAGCTTTGTGTTAACTGAACTTTATTTCTAGTAAATATAAAAATGAATTATTCAAATGAAGCAGTGTGTTGAATGCGGTGGGCTGTGTGAGCTCTTACTTGTTCATGTGGTCAAAGCCCTGGTCGGACAGCAGCGCTCCGAAGCGCTTGCGCAGGTTATTGTAGGGATATTCTGTGAAAGTCATCTTCTTCACCGCAGGCAGCTCGCTGTATCCCGGCCAGATCTTCTCACTGGGAGAGCCCAAGTCCTACACACACACACACACACATGTCAGGTCCTCCAGTACATTAACCGTTTTAAAGCATCCATATTACGCTCCTCTGTTACAATGCATTTATCTGATTTAAACTCGTGATTTTTCTCATACTGTACTTTGTTGCAGCACCTCTTTTCACCCTCAGCCTGAAATCTCTGATTTAGTTCCTGTCTCTTTAAAGCCTGCTTTTCTGAAAAACTCTGCTCTGATTGGTCAGTCTGTTGTGATTGGTCAAACGTTTAGAGCGTGTGCTGGAAATGCCTCTTACCATGATTGTGTTTCAGCCCCCACGGCTTTCATGAGCAGCTGTAAACAGCATTACTGTACTGTATCTGTAATAAACTACGCCGTCACTATTGGAAGTCCTTACGATGCGTTTTTGCCCTTGCAGAGAAGAAAACAGCATCTCCAACAGACCGTTTTCATCAGTTCTTTACATGATTCCTCACCCAAACTAGAGTGGTTTCACTGGTGATCTCTTTCAGTGACACAGACCACCTCATATATAAAAAACAACACCCGCTGGGCGATTCTTTGACTGTAACGCACACCAGCTGTGATTAGCCCAATTATATCATGATCACTTGCAGCGTGGACAATTTAAAGCTGTTATTAATGTTTGCAGCGCAAAATTTGACTGAACGGATAAAACAACAGTACTTATTTTCTCTACTGCTCGTTAGATCTAGAATTCAGAAGTGAAATGAATGTGGTAAGAGTTCATTTATTTGAATGTGTTTTGAGAGCGAGATTGTGAATTTTCTGTCTGTGCAGCCTCTCTATATAGTGTAGCTGTCAGTTTAATTACTTCAAAAACAGTGACATTGTCATCTTGCTGAAAAATATAGCCTAATGTAGCTTTTAGTATTTAGTAGGGATGTAACGATTAACCGCCAGCCGGTTGAAAATCGATTTAAATATGTGACGATTCAAATCGGTTGAGATGCTAAACAAATAAGGGGTAGGAGTTTATATGAATGCATGTCTGAGGGGAACTTACTGTCTTTCGATGGTATTTTTTCTTTTCCTCTTGCCTCTGTATAATGCATATTAAAGTTCATAAGTGCAGCGCTGCTTTGTTTACAGCGGAAACCAAGAAAACGCTTTAAGCGCCACCTGCTGTCAGAGAGTGAAATTGCATCTCATTCAGCCCGTCTGCTGTTTCTGTTTCATGCAGATATTTTTTATTTTTTTAAGTACCATTCTGTTTTTGCTTCAAATTGAGAAATTATACAATTTAGATTAAAAACTGCTCATGTATGCAGCATCTTTGTTTGGATCAAGATTAAAATGCAGTGGTTGCCTCTAATTTTAAATGTTAAGAGCACAGACAAAGCCTTAGTTTGTTTATATGAAGAGATTTATTTGATTTGTGTTACTTATTTATTTGATTTGGGGCTTGTTTTAAAATTTCAATTTAGTTTTGCTATTTACATTTACATTATATTTCAATTTTGTTATTTAGCAAACGCTTTTATCCAAAGCGACTAACAAATGACAATAGAAACAATCAAAACCAACAAAAGAGCAATAATTTACAAGTGCTATATTAGTATATTATTATAGTGTTATATTTCAATTTCACAAAGAAATGTGCAGCATTTTGTCCAAGCAATAATAAAAGAACACATTTAATTTATAATTTGTCTTAAGTCTCATTTTATAAAAAAAATAAAATCGTGAGAATGATCATGGTGAGTGAATCGTTACATCCCTAGCTTTTAGCAGTGAAGATATTTAATTTATAATTTTTTTTTAGCAGCGGCTAAAATGCTTTCTGTGCTCCTGAATGTTTCTGTGTGCGCGCAATCTCTTACTGATAGATACAAAGTTTCTGCCTCAGCGTGCAAGTGTATACAGAAAACTGGTAATACAACATAGAGTCAAGTTATCTTTTTGGGCAAACGTGTCGCCCTCACCTTGTGATTGGTTGGAATCCCAATGGGATACTGTTATACGTGTTTAGATGCAGATATCGGATATGTATCCGATTAAGAAACCACATTGGGAAGTGGCTGAGACCAGAATAAATAAACAAATAAAAATCAGATCGTGTGCAGATTTTTGTATTTACATGTATTCAACGATATCTGATCTGTGTCACATGTGAGTAAAGAATATAATTTTGCATAATCTCTGCATATTTCTACTACATACTAACTCTACTAGTGAAAGTTGTGGAGTGTATGCTTTTGAGTGGTTGCATGCATCATAATCAGGTCAAAAAGCTGGGTCTATATCACAGTCTTCATTGACATTAGCAGACATTTATTGAATATCTATCTGTATCTAGGCCCCCATTCAACATAGTAAGTTTTGGGCTGCACTATTCCAAATCTAGCATTCTATACAGCACTTTGTGTTTGCATGGGAAAACCTGTAAATGAATATGTAAATGCTGTAAAACAAGTGTTTATTTACCATTATTAAACTGTATATATGGGCCACAAAGCTCTCCAAATACAGTCATCAGCCAAGAAAAACCAGTCAGTCGACCACTAATCGGAGGTGTTCGAAATATTCCCATCATACTGAGGATTCGTCTGCTCAACCAACATTTAAAAACCCCCTAAATGTTCATGGATATGATTATCAGCAGCTGCACTTACAGATCAACATCAACACTTCTTCCTGATGAGTTGATAATAGTGCTTATCAGAAAGCAGAAAAATATAGATTTAATTGACTCGAGACATTCAGGATGTGATGAAGCATACCTTAAAAACTTTGTTGATTTGATCAATCTCAGATTTGCCAGGGAATAAAGGTTTCTGCGTGAGCAGCTCTCCAAATATACAGCCGACCGACCACATGTCCACAGCTGTGGAGTATTCCTGAGAGGAGGAAACACGAGAGTGATTCAAACAAGACGGCTAAACATCTGAGTCCATCGACAGCCTAGTGAGCAACAGTGACCGTCCACCAGCTTTATAACGTGAAATCAGCTTTCACACACAGTATGAAAACTATAATTTACAAGCATTCAAAACAAAACATTTCAGCACAAGAACCAATATATCTGACACTTACTGTGAAGAAACTATATATCTGCTGTATTCTATGATTATAGCAACTTCTCTGACAGACAGATCTGTCTTCTGGTTTGCAAATGTGGTATTTTTTGTAGACTCTACAGAAGCATCATTTAGAACTTAATCTCTGAGCTCATGGTCTGTCTTAAAGGCTTAGTTTTGTTAAAAAATCAGAACAAACAAAAAATGGTGGGAACCAATATCTGGGTCGATGTCACTGATGTCGTCCACTGACCTTTGCCCCCAGCAGCAGATCAGGTGAGCGGTACCACAGTGTGACCACCACTGGAGTGTAGGGCTTGAGCGGAGAGCCGTACTCTCGAGCCAAACCAAAGTCTCCGATCTACAGAACACATTCACATCCTAGTTAATATCCTGCATCATTATTAAAGAACACTACTACCACGGCGATCGCTATAACACAGTGTGAACTCAGCGGGTGACGACTGACCTTTAGAATGCCTTTGTGGCTCAGCAGCAGGTTGGAGGTCTTCAGGTCACGGTGAAGGATCCAGTTGTCATGGAGATGACGGACACCTCTCAGCAGCTGGATCATCAGCGTTTTGACCTCGCCTGCGCAGGAAACAGAAGAGTACCGCCTCATTATGGCAAAGATGTCAGTGCAACATGATGAATTATTCTGCATGCTTTAGGGTCATACCGGGCAGAAAGGGCTGTTTCATGGTCTCCATCAGACTCTTCAGATCATGCTCCACGTAATTCATCACTATGTAGATTTTATCCATATTACTGCCCACGACGATCTCCTAAAACAGCCAGAAAGCACATGCAGGTGTTAAGAATGTATAATCTATTAAATAATTAGATCCATTCAATAAAGTGAAATGCCTATTGTCAGGGTTTCTGCAGATAAATGTAAGACTTTAGGACCATGTATTGAATAAACTAAAGGGAACACAAGTCGAAACGGTCTCTAAATGTAAATGTCTTGCATTAGAAATGCTTCAAAGTTTGAAAACAAAACTTTAACAGATCTCCATTACTTAACCCCACCCCCCCTATTTTTGTCATGTTTTCCAGTGCAAATATCTCCAGACTCTTAAATCAAGATACACCTGAGAAGCAAATGGAGAGAAACTGATTTAAATGATGTGCGTTCATGATTAAAACAAAAGCAAATACTGTGTCTGCCAATGGGCTTTTCATTATACCCCGCTTACAGATATTTGTTCTCATTTTAAGCATTAACTAACTTCATTTTGTTCAGTTTTTGAAAATGCATCACGTGCATGTATACATTTTTATTGGAAATGTGATCGCAATGCACGCAACATTTATTAATGCCACGACTGCATGAATTCAAGACTTTCTGCTCTTTTTAAGGCCTTGCATTATGAACGGATGAATGAAGACTTTTTAGCCCTGCAGAAACCCTGATCTAAATGAGAGCTATTCTTTACACAGTGAACGCTAGTGTTTTCTGACCCGGACGGTGACTATGTTGGGGTGCTGGGCCTTCAGGATGGTGTTGATCTCTCTGAGGGAAGTGATGGGAAAGCCCTCCTTCTCCTTCTCCATCTTCAGTCGTTTCAGGGCCACGATTTCATCCGTCTTTTTGTCTTTGGCTCTGTAGACGACGCCGTAAGTGCCTTCTTCAATGCGGTTCAAGCACTGGAACTCCTCCACGCTCCGGCAGCCCTGCACACAGCGGGACACCAGCTCACACACCTGCGCTGGAGTGAGCATGAAAGCTGACAGCTGTGTGCGAGCGTGTGCACCTGTAAAGCCGGCAGGTATTTGGGCAGCTCTCTCTTCAGCTCTACGGGCGAGACGGGCGGCAATTCGGGGACGTAGTTGTCTTCAGGAGTGGCTGAATGAGAGGGAGACTGTGGGGTAACGTCTCCCGCCTCCTCGGCTCCCTCTTCTTCCTCTTCCTCACCGCTCACCTCCGAGTCATGATCGAACCGGGACTCTGGAACTGTCACAGCAACACGACACATAGCACACACAGACTAACGCGAAAGATATTTGACGAGAGTAAATTATCATATCAAATTATACCTTTAAAGTCACAAAAAAATAAAGCACTGTTGATGAAATGCTCACTGGGAGGAATGTGGATTCCATTCTCTCGGTCCTCTTCTTCCTCCTCTGACTGTACTTCATCACTCATGGCAGCTGAGAAAGATAAAGTATGTACACATAGGAAAGTGCATAATGATTCATGCACTCTACACATACATGTGTGATGGTTATAATGCTCAGCGCTGCAAAAAACAACACCATTCTTTGATGCAACGTGAATAGTTCTAAATGTAATGCTGCAATCAACGCTTTTCATTCATTTTTACATTTCACTTTAATCATGACAGTCGTAACAGATTCAGTTTAATTGTACACTGTACACAATCTTGAAATCGGTGGGCAGTTTTGTTCCTTTGGGTGGCAGTGCCTGTTAATTCCCAACCCTGATCAACAAAAGTTATAAATAAACTGAATATAAAAAGAAAGAAGAAATTCCATGATGACTGATCTACATTCATTACTCAAATCAGCTGTAAACAGCAGCGAACACACACTTTCTACAGTGGAAATCAGATATAATTCGGAGTATGGGATCCTTGCCACTGTTGCCTTTGATTAGCTTAGTTGTTTTTTTTTGAGACGCTTAATATTCAGCAATATCACTGAAACTATCAGATGACAACAAAACCTGAACTGAGCTGAGCTGGATCATGACACTGTTGCTTTCAGCTTTACAGCTTAATCAAATTTGCTCCTAATTGATTAGTTTTGCAACATTAACCCAGTTATTGAACTGAATTGAATCAGCTCTGAACTGACTTGAGCTGAATGATGACACTACTGTCTTGTTAATTTGATGAAGTCTGCATCACTGATTCTGTTGTTTTCCTGTTTCTCTCTGTGAAGCTGCTTCGACACAATCTGTACTGTATAAAGTGCTATATAAATAATGGTGACTTGACTAGAACATATCACGGGTCATTCCATGATTTGAAGCATTTTTCTTTTATCTAACCAGATGACCAACCAGATAAATGGCAGCATGGCAAGATGCTTTGGTACTGTTTTTGAGTCATTTTGTTGACCAAAAACACAGAGAGAACCACAGAAAAACAGACTGAACTAAATCAGAAGATCTATTTAATATAGTGTGTGTGTGTGTGAGTGAGTGTGTGCGAGTGTGTGTGTTTACTAACCTTCACTGTGTTCAGACCCCTCAGTGTCTGATCCTGACTCGCCCTCTTCCTCTGCCTCACTCTGACTGCTGGACTCTTCTTCAGCATTCTCCCCACCTTCCTCATCCTCAGTCCCAGGGCCTGACAAAACAAATACACAGTCAACCTGCATCTCTCTCACTCACGCACGCACACGCACACGCGCACACACACACGCGCACACACACACACACACACACACAGACACCCACAGACACACAGACACACACAGACACAGAGAGAGAGAGGTGTACCCATCGATGACTCTGGTGTGCTGGTCTTCCTCTCACTGTCACTGATGTCCTGCAGATCAGACAGGGGATTTTTTTCCTCCATCTTCCCCTCCCGCACTGCAAACAAAAATAGCAAGACAACAGTCAAACTTAACTTCTGCAGCGCTTCATACAATACACTGTGTCAAAGCAGCTTCACAGAGATGAGCAGGAAAGATGCAGAATCAATCATGGAAACATTAGAAACATTAATGTTCTGTCAATGTGCCCTCCAAATAAATGCGACTTGAAGTGACATGCAGAATTTCTCTTCAGGACATTTACTGAAGGCAGACAGACGAGCTGATGACCGTCCACTGGAAGTCAGGCAGATGTATTTGACGTGAAGTGTACTAGTGATGTATTATCTGGAGGAGGAGCGTAACCTGCTCGCCGTTGTTCACTGCTCTCTGATTTGGTCTCTCTCTGCTGACGGACCGGGCTGCGGCTGCGGTGCCGTGAGCGGCTCTTATCTGCATACTCCTCTCCAGGAGCCCCTCTGTGATGAGACCCAGGCCCTGAAACACAGTCAGCCTTCCGTTAGTCCACTGTAGCCTTATGTCCGGTCCAGTCGGCAGCTAATTCTGGCCAACAACCACCAACTTCAACACGCAAACACATGGCATTCAGTGGCTATATCTGACATGAGTCTGAAAATAGAGGAGAATATACCGCACTGCGGATCCTGAAACTCATCTTAAAGGAAACAAGAAACCTGTGTTCAATTTAGGGTCCTATGAATGTTTCCCCAAATTCCATGTTTTTCATTTTAATCGTTCTGGATTCCATTTTTAAGTTTAATTAAATGTTCATCAATGAGGTCAAAAATGATATCTAATGGAATTCATAAGACTTTTCCCAATTTAATAATTTATTAAAATGTTAACAATAATAGGTTTATAATAGGTTAACAAAAAAAAAGTTTTATTTTTTCATAAACACCTTGTTGTCCGTTTGAATTTTTATGGATTATTGAATACAAAATTTATTCAAAAACAGTGGTCCTCAAATGAAGGCATTAACAATTTTAATTAAACGACAATTAACAATTCCTTTTATTTTTTGGCAAATACATATCTGCTATAAGATAAACTGAACGTTTACTTTGGCGGGTTGCAGTTAAGATCTTGTTTGTGTCTGAAGATAGTTGGTGAAGTGACTCAGAGCAGCTGCCACTGAATGCGAGTGTGTTTCTCCTGTGTTCACAAGCACATGCTGGGAAATCTAAGTGAAGCGCACAGTTTAGTATGACAGTGGGGCTTTCTGTTTTGCGTTCCTAATACAGCTGCTTTGAGTGTGTGGACACACCGTCCCTGCGGGCGTCTCTCTCTTTGCGGCGCTCCTCCGCTCTCCTCTCTCTCTCCTTCAGCTCGCGCTGCTCTCTCTGCTCTTTCTGCTGCTGTTCACGGAGTTTGCGCTCTCTTTCCCGCTGGCGCTCCAGCTGCTCCAAACGATCCCTGCAGATTCACATGAACACAACCGGGAGTCATCAGGCTAAAGACCAGAGAGAGTCACATGTGCATGAGACCAGACGCATCACAGCACCGCTCACTGACAGAACAGCTAAACAAGCTTTCTCACACTTAACAGGTTGATGACAACAACTTCCCTCAACAGACGACAACCAACACCTTGCATCATATGAAATTATGCATACCATAAATAAACACACGACCATTCAAAAGTTTGGAAGTGTTTTTTAGCGGAAGATAAGTCTCTTCTGCTCACCAAGGCTGCATTTATTTGATTACAAATATAGTAAAAATACCAATATTGAAAAATATTATTATGATTTAAAATAACTGTTTTCTCTGTGAATATGTGTTAAACTGTAATGTATTTCTGTGATGCGCAGCTGTATTTTCAGCATCATTCCTTCATTTTTCAGTGTCACATGATCTTCAGAAATAAGTATAATATGCTGATCTGCTGCTCAGAAACATTTCTGATTATTATCAATGTGAAAACATTTTGTTCTGCACAATATTTTTGTGGAAACTGTGATACATTTTTTTTCAGGATTTTTTTTGATGAATAGAAAGTTCATAAGAACAGAATTTATTCAAAATAGAAATCTTCTCTAAAATCATAAATATCTTTACTGGCACTTTTGATCAATTTAATTCATCCTGGCTGAATAAAGGTACTAATTTAACGTTTCCCTTATTTATCCCAAATATTACCCTAATGGTAATGCATGGCTTTAACAAAAATATAAAGCAGCAAAAACTGTTTTTAACACTGATAATAATAATAATAATGATTTTTCACAGTATCACTGTTTTTACTTTATGTTTGATCAAATAAATGCAGTGTGTGAGAGTGTGAGTGTGTGAGAGAAAGTGTGTGTGTGTGAGTTGATTGATTCAGTGAGTGGTGCGGGGTGTGTGTGTTTGTGTGTGTGAGAGAGTGGTGAGTGTTTGAGTGAGTGAGTGAGTGAGTGTGGTTGAGAGTGAGTGAGTGAGTGAGTGTGTCTGATGTGTGGGTGGGTGTGTGTGTGTGTTGAGTGAGTGAGTGAGTGAGTGAGTGAGTGAGTGTGTGTGCTGTGTGTGTGTGTGAGTGAGTGAGTGAGTGAGTGTGAGTGAGTGAGTGAGTGTGAGTGAGTTAGTGTCTGTGTGTGTGTGTGTGAATGAGTGAGTGGGTGTGGTGTGTGTGTGAGTGAGTGAGTGATTGAGTGAGTGAGTGTGTTGTGTTGTGAGTGTGAGTGGGAGTGAGTCTGTCTGTGGGTGTGTTTGTGTGTGTGTGTGTGGGAGTGAGTGAGTGTGAGAGTGTGTGTGTGTGTGTGAGTGAGTGAGTGTGTGTGTCTGTATGTGTGAGTGAGTGAGTGTGAGAGAGTGGTGTGTGAGTGAGAGAGTGAGAGTGTGTGTGAGTGAGTGAGTGAGTGTGTTTGTTTGTGTGTGTGTTTGTTTGTGTGAGTGAGTGAGTGTGTGTGAGTGAGTGTGTGTGTGTGTGTGTGTGTGTGGGGATTGTGTGTGTGTGTGTGTGTGGTGAGTGAGTGAGTGAGTGTGTGTGAGTGAGTGAGTGTGAGTGAGTGAGTGAGTGAGTGAGAGAGAGTGAGTGTGTGTGTGAGTGAGTGAGTGGTGAGTGAGTGAGTGAGTGAGTGTGTTGTGAGGAGGGGAGTGAGAGTGTGTGTGAGTGAGTGAGTGTGGTGAGTGAGTGAGTGAGTGAGTGTGTGTGAGTGAGTGAGTGAGTGAGTGAGTGTGTGTGAGTGAGTGAGTGAGTGAGTGAGTGAGTGAGTGAGTGAGTGAGTGTGTGAGACCTCTCTCGGCGGGAGTGATCTCTGGCTTGATCTCTCCGTTTCTGACGTTCGTAATCTCGTCGTGATTTGTTGTCCTCCTGCCACTGTCTCTTCCTTCTCTCATCTTCTCGCTCCTTCTCTTTGTCTTTTGTGCGCATGTGTTTCCCTGCTATAAACACAAAAACTAGCATCAGACAAGAATTAGCCGAGCCATTTCTAGTGATAATTGAAGTGAAATGAACTGAAGGTATCTTTCCACCTGAGATTTTGAATAGCTCTTGATCATGATTAGTGACTTTTTTTTTTTTTGGCTGCTGCAGGTTTTTGTAGTTTGACACAAACCCAAGCTCTATGGGTCAAGCAGATTAACCAAAGTTTAATTCATAAACAGTTCATGAATGAAAATCTTTGAATGAAAATTTCTGGCCACATAAATAAATAAAATTCAGCCAGTGGCCAGTGCTGAAAATCCTATATTTATTGATACTGGCATCCATTTTTTTCGCAAACGTTTGATTTTCTGGGATGTATTTTACATTGCTGCCGAAATTCTGCAGTTTTGTCGCTAACATAATGTTATCTAGTGGGCAGGTTTGTCTAGGTAAGGTGCAGACCTCCTTCTGCAGAAAGGCTCCTGCGCCTCCTCTTGTCCTTCCTCTTCTCCTCTTTTCTGTGGTAGGATTTGTCTTTTCGTGTCATCTGCTGCGGGGGTTTGATGGCCAGAGACTCGTCCTCCTCTCCTCTGCAGAAACACATTGAGTATCAGCCGATCAAACACACATGAGCCGTTGTTAACAGTCCCATACTGCACTAGCATTAAACCTCTCACAAACCGGTCCTCAGTCGAGTCTTCCCGTGTGTAGGGTGAATTCCTTATTGTTATTTCCATCCTGTGGTCTCGTAGCTCTCCTTCCTCCGGAGTGTCCCGTTTGGATTCCCGATCATCCGTCTGCCAGGAACAAATCATTCGACAGAGAAAAAGAGCATTTAGGACATTAGCAATCATTCACTCTCATGGAGCATTGTGAATTATGTAATCCGTCTCACTACTCTCTCAATAACACATTTAGATGAAACAGTCAGGGATAATGCATGTAACATAAAAAGGCGTGCTGTTATCAGAAAATATTTCACGATAAACTTCAAATATATTGTTTGCATGCTCATAATCTGATTATATTGCTTAATTGTCCTGTTGTGGTTTAGACAATGCGATACCAATAAATACTACTTAAACTAAGTGCAATTAACGTTATTTAGATGCCATTTATAATTATTTGTATGTGTTTGTGCCCTAGTGTGCAAATATTCACTACAAGCATCCATGAAAAAAAAATATTAAGAAGTAAATATATGGGTCAAACTGAGCCCAAACACAGAAGTAGCAGCCAGTGTTTGAACAGGACAGGAGGGCTACTGGTTCAAACCAAGCCTGCTGCATGTAGATGAACGCCACGGTTTATTTCTCCAGCTGATGATCATGAACTCACGTTCTTTGAGCGTTTAGGGTCACTCTTCTCTTCCAGCTCTCGTCTGCGTTTCTTCTCTTGTAAGATCTCGTCTAATGTCTTAACTTTCCAGGTTTCCTTTTCGTCCCCCATCAGCTCCAAATCACCTCCCACTGCAAAGCACAGGAGCAGACACTCTTACAGAGTCATGTCACCCTGCTGCTGCAGCCCAGTCTCACCCACTGCTTCACAGAAGTGATCAGGATCAGCTCTTTACAAACACAAACTCATGTTTTTGGACGCGTAATGTTAACTTACCGTGATAATGAATGTGATTGTGTGTGTGTGTGTGTGTGTTGTGAGAGAGAGAGAGAGAGAGAGAGTGTGTGTGAGTGTGTGTGTGAGTGAGTGTGTGTGAGAATGTGAGTGAGTGAGTGAGTGTGTGAGAGAGTGTGTGTGTGAGTGTGAGTGCGTACGCGTTTTTGTGACAAGGGTATGACAGGTATTACAAGGAGAAGGTGACTTTTCAGGACATTACCCCATGTCCCCACTTTTCAAAACGCTTATAATTCACACAGAATGGAGTGTATTGAAAAACTGAAATAGCAGAAAGTCTCCTGTGAGGGGTAGGTTTAGGGGTAGGGTTAGTGTAAGGGGATAGAAAATACAGTTTGTACGGTATAAAAACCATTACACCTATGGAGAGTCCCCACTTTTCACAAAAGTAAACCTGTGTGTGTGCATGTGTGTGTGCGAGAGTTGTTTTGATTGTGAGTGAGTGTGGTGTGTGTGTGGTGAGTGGTGTGTGTGTGAGGTGAGAGGTGTGTGTGTGTGTGTGTTGGTGGGTGTGAGTGTGTTGTGTGAGATTGTGAGTGTGTGAGTGAGTGTGTGTGACAGTGAGTGTTTGTGTGTGTGTGAGTGAGAGTGGAGTGGTGGGTTGTGTGGAGTTTGTGTGTGTGGGAGATGTGTGTGTAATTTGTGATTGTTTGCTGGTGTGTGTGTGAGGAGTGTGTGTGTGTTTGTGTGTGTGTGTGAGAGTGTGTGTGTGAGTGTGTTTGTGTGTTTGTGTGTGAGAGTGTGTGAGAGTGTGTGTGAGAGTGTGTGTGAGAGTGTGTGTGAGAGTGTGTGTGAGAGTGTGTGTGAGAGGGTGAGTGTGTGTGTGTGTGTGTGAGGTGAGAGTGGGGTGTAGAGTGTGTTGTGTTGTGTTGAGTGAGTGTGGTGGGTGTTGTGTTATTGAGTGAGTGTGTGTGAGTGAGTGTGTGTGTGAGTGAGTGTGAGTGAGTGTTTGTGTGTGTGTGGGAGTGTGTGTGTGTGTGGTGATGTGCGGGTGTGTGAGTGTGAGTGTGTGTGAGAGTGTGTGTGAGAGTGTGTGTGTGAGTGTGTGTTTGTGTGTGTTTGTGTGTGTGTGTGTGGAGGTGTGTGTGTGGAGGTGTGTGAGTGAGTGTGGTGTGTGTGTAGTTAGTGTGTGTGTGTGAGTGTGTGTGTGTGAGTTGTGTTGTGAGTGTGTTGTGTGTGTGAGTATGTTGTGTGTTGTGTGTGAGTGGGTGGTGTGTGTGTTTGTCAGGTGTGTGTGTGAGTGAGTGTGTGTGTGTGAGTGAGGTGTGTGTGTGTGTGTGTGGGTGAGAGAAAGAGAGAGAGAGAGAGAGTGTGTGTTTGTGTGAGTGAGTGAGTGAGTGTGTGAGAGAGTGTGTGTGGGTGTGTGAGTGTGAGGGTGTTTAACAGCGTTTTTTTGACAAAGGTATGACAGGTATTAGGAGAAGGTGACTTTTCAGGACATTACCCCCATGTCCCCACTTTTCAAAACGCTTATACATCACACATAAGAAGGCGTGTCTTGAAAATCTGAAATAGCAGAAAGTCTCCTGTGAGGGGTAGGTTTTGGTGTAGGGTTGGTGTAGGGCGATAGAAAATACGGTTTGTACCGTATAAAAACCATTACACCTATGGAGATTCCCCACTTTTCACAAAAACAAACCTGTGTGAGTGTGTGTGTGAGAGAGAGTGTGAGTGAGAGAGAGAGAGTGTGTTTGTGTGTGTGTGAGTGTGTGTGTGTTTGAGACGTGTGAGTGTGTGAGTGTGTGTGTGTGTGTGAGTGTGAAAGAGAGTGAGTGTGTGTGTGTGTGGGTGCGTGTGTGTGTGAGTGAGTGTGTGTGTGTGTGTGTGTGTGTGAGAAGTGTGTGAGAGAGAGAGAGTGTGTGAATGTGTGTGTGTGTTTGTGTGTGTGTGTTTGTGTGTGTTTGTGTGTGTTTGAGTGAGTGTGTGTGAGTGTGTGTGAGTGAGTGTGTGTGTTTGTGTTTGTGTTTGTGTGTGTGTGTTGTGTGTGTGAGTGAGTGTGTGTGTGAGAGAGAGTGTTTGTCTGTGTGAGTGTCTGTGTGTTGTTGTGAGTGGAGAGTGTGTGTGTGTGTTGTGGTGTGTGAGTGTGTGTGTGTGAGAGTGTGTGTGTGAGATTGGAGTGAGTGTGTGAGTGTGTGTTGTGTGTGTGAGAGAGAGACTTTGTGTGTGAGTGTGTGGCAGTGAGGGTGTT
>JADLZN010002249.1:65000-75000 GCA_018155175.1 Sinocyclocheilus anophthalmus | reverse complement strand
CACAGTACAGCCAACACACACAGTACAGCCAACACACACACACACACACACCACACAAAAAAACACACACACACACACACCAACAACACACACACACACACAGCAACCCCATCCACACACACAGCACACGCCAACACCCCAGCAATCAGCCACACACAACACACACACACATCCAACACCCAACACACACACCACACAGCCAACACACACACCATCCACACACACACACACCCCACACACACACACACACCCACACCACACACACACACCCAACACACCCCACACACACACACAGCCAAACACACACACACACACACACAGCCAACACACACACACACCACCCAACACCACACACACACACACACACAAGCCCCCACACCACACACAACCAACACCACACAACACACATCAGCACACACACAACCCCACAGACACACATAACGACAACACCAACACTACACAGACACACACACCNGCCACACACAGCCCAACCACACACACACACACACAACACAAAACACACACACAAGCCAACACACACACACACACACACACACACACACACACACAACAAACACACACACACAAACACAAAACACAAAACACACACCACACACAGCAACCCAACACACAACACCACACAGCACACAGCTTGCACCCCCCCCCCCCCCCCCCCCCCCGTACACATTTAAAAAGAAATGCAAAATCATATAAATCAAAATGTTTCCAATGCACAAATGAAGTCCAAATTATACAGACAATTCCCAGTGGTTATTGTACAGACATACATCATTTAATATATCTCAAACACAGCCCACCATAGTAGATAAGGAGATTCTTTCTAAACATTACCCTGCAAAGACATTGTCAGCAGTTTCATCAAGTATTTGACAAATCTGTTTCTGTCGAATCATTTAACCCACATTCACAGAGAGAGAAGTAGAGAGAGCACATAGAAACCCCTTCAAGAGATCTAGTGGTGGGACAAGTTGTGGGGGGAAAAGAGGACAACAAATACACAGGCAAACTTCAAGTCATGTGATGATCGGGACATAATCGAGTAAAAGTACTTGACAAAATCATCTCCTCCGTTCCAGATCCAACTTAATTGAGAGGATGCGGAGTAATAAAACAAAAAGTGTGAAACAAAGCTGTCTGTTTCTGCAGCGATACACGACGTGAGCACAATAAATCATACACAGGAAACACACGCTCTCTTTCACAGGAGCCATTTCATCCAGAAACCAGCTTCATCAGGAACAGCGCCGTCGCAAAATACACTTGCTTCCGAAATGTCATCGTTCACCTCAATGTTCTCTCGCATAAAGCCTAGTTTCTGTTTAGTTTTAAAAAACCACTTGTTTTCAATGAATCAATAACGCAAATAATATGGTCCTAAAAACAATGCCTTGTTGCAAAACACAATTTATTTTTTTATTATTATTTTGGGGTAAAATATGAGCTGGATGTTTTCTGGTGAGACTCACTTAAACTATATTTCTGTTGTCTACATGTAGCCCTCAAATAGCACAGAATATTGTGATAACTGTTTGGGCTTTACCTGCCTAAATATTTCTTAAGAGTCTCTTTCAGTTTTCACTAAACGCACAAAGGTTTCAGAATGATAGGGTCCCATAAGCTACATAAGGCAAGATTCCCTGTGAGTCCTGACTCCCAAACCAACGAGCTGTCAGCAGAAAGCTGTCCTTTCCACCCGGAGCACATCCATCTCTAGCTTTCGCTCAGTTTAGAGGAGCGCAGGTTATTTGGCAGGTGTGCCGTCTCCGTCTTGGAGCGTGGGCTTCTGCTGGGACTCTGCGGACTGCTCCAGAGCGTGCTGGACCAGAGTGTCTCTCTGCATCTGCTTGGCCTTGTTGTAGAGCAGGACTCCCAGGAACACCATGAGGGTCCCGACGGCGGACACCAGTGTGATGGGGTTACTGAACACGATGATGCTGAGCCAGATGGACAGAGCGTGCTTCACTGTGCTCGCCACACTGCCGGAGGACACAAACACCATCAGCACAGCACTACGCACTCGCATTCAGGCTTTCTGCAGGATTTATGACCCATCAAAGAAAAGGTAAGGAGCTGAGAACGAGCTGAAAACACCCCTTCCAACCGATCTCCATCACTTCTTAGCAGTGTTGGGGACTTTTAAAAGTAATGCAATGTTGTGCTACTCCCTCAAAAAGTAACTAATTATGGTACTTAGCTACTTTTTATGGATGCGTTACGTTACTTTTGCGTTACTTTTTAAATATGAGCAGGGCTTGATTGTTTTTAATATAAGAAGTTCTATTTATAGCAAATGTAAAAGCCCTTTCACACCATAAAGTGTAATGAATAAACCTCAGGCTGAAGGAAAAGTTAATTCACGTCTGTACAGTAGAGCGCAGGAGAAGACGGTTCAACACTCTTCAGCAATTAAAAAAAAACAATGAAGCACAATTGTTAGTTTCTCTAAAGTCATTTTCGCTTATTAGTGTGGTTGAACTGGATCAAAGACATTGGTTAATAAAATGTTTGTGTAATTTAACATGTTTAATTGCAGGTTTATGTCATATTCTGAGTTTGCATTTCACTGTTTTAATTCATTTTGATGAATACTAAATCTGTTTTTTGTGAGTGGGATGAATTAAAGCACATTCACATTTAGTCTAGAACAACACAACTTCTCTGCATTTCCGATTTCTCCCAACATGGGGACAGGAGACTTAGTCAATACATGGGAAAACAAAGTAAATGGCATTACTTTTTTGGAAAAGTAACACGGATATTTTCTTGTAAATTAAAAAGTAATGCGTTACTTTACTAGTTACTTGAAAAAAGTAATCGGATTACGTAACTCGCATTACTTGTAATGCATTACCCCCAACACTGCTTCTTAGTACTTTACAAAACATGGCTTACGGCTCGAACATCTCTGCTCCAAACCACTAGAACACAGAAATCTCCTTTACTGTACTTCTGGTCACACTGCAGAGAAGTGATGCTCTTTCTCAGGAATTCTGTCTTGTGTTCCAGTGCAACTTCCTAAAGAGTGTCAACCCGTAACATCAGATAAGAAGTCTTGTTTTAGGAGGAACTGATCAAAATAAAGTGAGTTTGTGATTAAAACTAGAACAATGGGCTCAGAAAAATCAACTGAATTCAAAGGTATCACATTCACTATTAACAAAGTTTTGCCTCAAACTGCTTATTAATATAGTTAGTAAGTTAGTTGTTCAGTTCAGGTATGGATTTAAAATATGCTCATGCAGAATAAGGCATTAATATGTGCTTTATAAGTACTAATAAAAGCCAGTATGCTAGTAATATGCACACTAATAGGCAACTAGTTAATAGTGAACGGTGTTCCCTAATCTAAAGTGGTACAAGATTTCACACTCCTTGGACAGATATTTGTTCTTATTTTAAACAAACTCACTTCATTTTGTTCCATTTCTTAGAAAGCAAGACTTCGTACCTTCATTGTGCATCTCAAGTAAACGTATCTCGATTTAAAGATGTTTAGATATTTGTACTGGAAAACGACAAAAATACAGGAGGTAGATATTAATCAACATTTAATGCCATTTAAGACTTTTAAAGCCCCTGATTTGTGCATGGGTGAGTTAGGACTTTTTAAGACCCTCAGAAACCCTGATATTCGGTCATATTTCAGCACTAAAAAGGCAGCATGTTTTGGCAGCTCTGATTGGGTAACGCAGCACAGGACGAAGCTCGCACCTGAAGGTGACGGGGGAGATGCGGCCCATGAGAGCGTACGCCGTGACGCTCTGTAAGTGGAAGAGCACGCCGTCAAACAGCAGCAGCAGCACGATGTCCTGAGACAGTCTGAAGGAGCGATCACCCTTTCCCATCAGCGGCAGGTCCTGCGGGACAGAGACGACATCAGCTTCATACAGAGCTACGACTGCATTCAACTGATATCAACAGCACAAGGTTACTTTAAACTGCTTAAAGGGACAGTTCACCCAAAAATGAAAATTAGCCCCTGATTCACTCCATCACACAGCCATCCTAGGTGTTTATGACTTTCTTCTTTCTGACGAATACAATCGGAGTTATGTTAAAAAAAATGTCCTGGCTCTTCCAAGCTTTATAATGGGAGTGAATAGGGGTCGAGAATTTCAAGCAAAATAAAGTGCACCTATCCATCATAAAAAGTGCTGGAATCTGCTGGAACCACTCGCATATGCGACTAAATCTTACTCTGGGCGACTAAATGACGTCTATCGTTAGCCATTGGCTAATAAATTCTCAGATTTTACTGGCCAGTGTGTGAGTTGGAGGGTAAGTTTAGCACAGATATATTTTCACTCGGAGCATTTCAGAGTTTCGCTCTCCGTCAAGAGATCTGTGCTGTTTTTCAGCTCATCTCAATGGAGTGCACCTGTATTTGATGCCACCGTAAATCTAGTTGCTCTGATGATAGCGCTGTTCTCACACACACACGCCAAGGGAGAAGAGTGCGAGAGTCTCAATACCATGCGAACTGACACGCTACAAATAAACAATATTCTTTGTTGTGTTTTCCTGTTACAACGTGACTGATATTCATGAACCTAACAGCTCATTAATCCTTAGTGTGTTTTATAACTTAGTAGTAGAATTCGTATTATTATTATCTTATCAGTATTATTGTTAGTTTTTCTCTGACCCTAAATGACCAACAATATCTTAAAGTCCGCGTGAACCGGAAGTTGCGACCGACTTTACTTCAGTATTGTGACGGACTTCAGAGAGAAACGGAATACTGAATGAGAAAAACAGAGGGCGTGGCTTGTTTTTTCCTACTGTGAACTGATTGGATGTAGTAAAGTAGGCGTTTCATTCAGAACACCACTGACAGTTGGAGGGTCGTGTCTAAGGATGTTATGCTCAAGCCCAAGCCGTCAAACTGACGTCATCAGAGAAGGTCCGTCATTTCAGAGGCGAGGTGCATTTTCAGATTTGGATTCAAATCAACAGGCAAACTATTTTTTTTTTTGTGCATCGACTTGCACTGATGAATTTTATATCAGTCTGGTAAGTAAACAATTTACTAGCCAATGGCGATTCTATTGCCAAGGTGTGCGTAGAGGGTTGAATATGGGTATTTTTCTTACACAAACCCATTGATTCGCTTCAGGAGGCCTTTATTCACCCCCGGAGCTGTGTGGGACACTTTTTATGATGGATAGATGCGCTTTATTGGACTTCTTTCGGACTACTGAAAAATAACACCCATCCAATAAAGCTTGGAAGAGCCATGACATTTTTTTATATAACTCCGATTGGATTGGTCTGAAAGAAGAAAGTCATATACACCTAGGATGCCTTGAGGGTGAGTAAATCATGGGCTAATTTTCATTTTTGGGTGAACTATCCCTTTAATGGCTGTTCTTAATATATTTAAGCATTAACTGAGGTTGGTGAGTGTGTTTTTTCACAGACTGACCATCAGGAAGATCCAGGCAGGTATGAGCATGATAACAGCAGCAGCGCTGGTGTAAAACTGAAGCTCTGGAGGACTAGACAGGAGGAAAAAACACAGACACCGTGACAGTCATGCCTGCTTTATAACTCCTTACAAAACAAAAACACTTGCTTATGTTCACTTGGGAGTATCTGGAGTGCGGAGCTCAGTTCCTGGAGGCCAGAGTTAAAAATGAAGAATACTGGCATTATGTTTCCAGTGTGATTATCACCCTTGTGTCTCAATGACCCTGCAGTGTAGAAGTCCGAATGCTGCATGTGTGCACAGATCAGCGGCTCTCACCTTAACTTGTACTTGTCCCCACTCAACAGTTTCTTGGAAAACACATTCTGTAAACTAAGACAGAAAAACGGTGCATTAGACTGGAGCTCAGGGTGAAGTGTGTGTGTGATGGAGGTGTATGAGAGCAGCACCAGTCCATGATGTTGGTGGAGAGAGCGGCGGAGAAGCCCAGCATGTTGAAGCTGACCTCGGTGGCAGTGCAGAGAGCCAGACCCGCCATCACAGGAACCAGAGACAGATTCACCCAGAACCCTGCAACACACACACACTTAATACTACACCACTACATCGTTCTGAACAACAGCGGAGGACACAGACTGAGCTGCTGCGGGGAGAGTGCGTAATCCAGTTTGTCCTAACCATGAGACATGCTTACATTAAGGGCTTTAAAGTCACTCGTGAGATACAGTTAACACGTATCCACCTTATTTTTCAATCGCGGAAGTAAGCCGCTTTCTGTGAGTGCGAGAATTCTGGTTTATTAGCCGCTGTAGGAAATAACGAGAAGAAGTTCAAAGTGCAGTAAACGGTAAAACTGTCTGCGCTACAAACCAGTGTGTTCATAATTAAGATAATACATGAAGAAAAACTAAAAAGTTTGAAATATCAAGCAGCAAGGCGAGCGGTTTTGTACAGCTAAAAAGAGCTGGAAGCGAATGACACCGGAAGCCTCGCACATTAAATTTACAAATGCCCACGCCGCTCTTACGGGAAAGTTTAATTCTGACTAAAATATACATTCAGCTAAAATATTTGTTGTTGGACAATGAATGTGCCATACGTTGAAGTTTAAACCTACAGGTTTGTGTATTTTTCTGACCGCACTAATTATAAAGTGACTGTAATCAAAACAGTGTGCTTTTGTTTTATTTATTTCATTTTAGTGTAGTGAATTTAACTTTAACTGTTTTTTAGATTGTAATGTTTGATCAAGGCTACAATGTGATTTTAACCACTTGTTGCACATAATATATAGCACAACCTTCACTTTATTTGTTTTAAAACCCCAACATTGGGCAGGATCCGGATGTGATTTTTGAGAAAGCTTAACAAATATTGAGACGACATTGTTTGGCCATATCGCACAGCCCTGGTTGCTAGGCGGTTATTTACTGGCAGGAGTCAAAAGAACACAACCCTAACAGTGTGTCTAGATATTTATTCTGCTATTAGAAGGTTTGCAAAGCTACCATTTTTTTTTTCTTTTTTTTTTTTACAGAGTTTTTTGAGAATAGTGAATTACAGCGGTGTTCTATGTGAATAGGTGTTAAACTGTAAGGTATTTCTGTGATGCGCAGCTGTATTTTCAGCATCATTTTTCCAGTCTTCAGCGTCACATGATCCTACAGAAATCATTCAAATATGCTGATTTGCTGCTCAAGAAACATTTCTGATTATTATCAATGTTGGAAACAGTTGTGCTGCACAATATTTTTGTGGAAGCCGTCACAAAAGCAACAGTAAAGATAATATTACAAAAGATTTCTATTTCAAATAAATGCTGTTCTTTTCAACTTTCTATTCATCTGTGAATCCTGAAAAAAAAAATTAAAAAATAAAAAAAAAGTTTACAGGAACGCTAAGGGGTTAAACTTTTGACTGGAAGTTTATGACTCAGGTCCCTCTTGCAGTGGTAATGTTTTCATTCGGACGCATGTGTTTGAGCTCATCCCTGACAGAGCTGTGAGCACTGCGGTGCGGTGTGAGGAGTGGTGTGGTGTGAGGAGCGTGGCACCTGTGTATTCTCCCAGTATGAGGCGGGACATTATAACAGTGAAGATGGGCGCCGAGCTCTTCACCGTCTCAGCGAACGACACGGCCACATTCTTCAGACTAACCAAACCCAGCACCACCGTCGTGAACCTGACAGCACACACAGAAGACAAATAACATCGCCGTGCCAGTATAGCACGTTCCAGAGTCTTCTTTATCAAGTGACAGCAGGTCTGAAGAACAATCAGGTGTTTTTCCCTAACTTCACCACTCTTGTGTGAATCTCACATTTCACTCCAGAAACAAGAAGCACATTCACCCTCAATATGATACGTGACCCTGGAGCACAAAACCAGTCTCCATGTCAATTTTTGTAAATTGAGATTTATACATAAACAAGCTTTCCATTGATGTATGGTTTGTTAGGATAGGACAATATTTGGCTGATATACAACTATTTGAAAATCTGGAATCTGAGGGTGCAAAAAAATCTAAATATTGAGAAAATCATCTTTAAGTTGTCCAAATGAAGCCTTTAGCAATGCATATTACTAATCAAAAAAAATGAAGTTTTGATATACGGTCAGAAATGAACAAAATATCTTCATGGAACATGATCTTTACTTAATATCCTAATGATTTTTGGCATAAAAGAAAAATCTATAATTTTTACTCATACAATGTATTGTTGGCTATTGCTACAAATACACCCCAGCGACTTAACACTGCTTTTGTGCTCCAGGGTCACATATATGCTGATTATGCTAGTAAAAAAGTATTGAGTCCTAAAAGCGTGATTTCCATTACTGTATTACCGTAAAGGAGACTAAGACTTTTGTATTTTTGCAGAAAGAGGGGAATGGAAATAATGTTGCAATACAAATAACACATTGATGTCCTAACAACAGGCCTCTTTTTCCTCACAGAATAAAACCAATCTCTTTCTGTTGCTTTTGAGGTGAAATGTTCCCTACACGTGTTTTTTAATACAATTAAACATTGTCATGTTATTAAAGCAAACATGCAACATCACATCACTTCTATCCCACTAAACTGCATCAATAAAGTTGTGTGCGTCTCGTATCAAACTATATTACACACGAATAACAAATGAAGGATTGTGCGCACAAACACACCTCATCAGTCCCACAAACAGCATGATCATGAGGAAGTTAGGGGGGTATTCGGTGCGGGATTTATGATGATGCAGGGGACAAGGCACGAACGTCTTAACACAGCCGATGACCGTCGTGGAGAGCATCTGAACAGCTCCTGAAAGAATATTTGCAAACAAAAATGTACATTTAAAGGAATAGTTCACCCGAAATGACAATCTGCTGAAATGTGCTCACCATCAGAGGTCAGGATGAGTTTGTCTCTTCATCAGATCTGGAGAAATGCAGCACTGCATCAGTGTCTTAGCAATGGATGCTCTGAGGTGAATGGGTGCCGTCAGAATGAGTGCCCAAACAGCTGATAAAAACATCACAATAATCCACAAGTAATCCACAGCACTCCAGTCCATCAGTTAACATCTGGAGAAGACCAAAACTGAAACTAATCCAGCATTAAGACGTTTTTAACTCAAATACGAGTCTATAATTCATAATAGCGCTTCCTCCAGTGAGAAAGTACATTTCCTGTGGTCTCCACCCAAATTTATAATGGATTATGGACTCAATGTATTTGAGTTAAAATCGTCTTAATGCTGGATTTGTCTCAGCTTTTGTCTTCTTCAGATGTTCACTGATGGACTGGAGTGCTGTGGATTACTTGTGGATTATTGTGATGTTTTTATCAGCTGTTTGGACTCATTCTGACGGCACCCATTCACTGCACAGCATCCATTGCTGAGACACTGATGCAATGCTACATTTCTACAAATCTGATGAAGAGACAAACTCATCCTGACCTCTGATGATGGCCTGAGTGCGACCATTCTCCGGCCGGATTTCAATTTTCGGGTGAACTATTCCTTTAAAGCAGGCAAAGGCTAATAAACGGGTTAATCTCACTAAAATATATTATGTCACATCTCACGCAGAAGCCGAATGCACTTGCATGTCGTTGTTTGCAAAGACTGTGGTTTATTGCACTAATCTTGTTTGAGAATCAGTGTTACCAAACATCGATTGTTGCGTAAGACGTGGAAACGCACCCAGCATGCTGGGCTCTCCCTCCAGCAGAGACAGTATGTACTTGTTGAGGAAGAGCGTGCAGAAGCTGAAGAAGTACCAGAGCACCAGGTAGGTCAGAGCCCTGGAGCTCCAGACGCCGGCGTCGGCCTCGATCACCGTGGTCTCGGTGATGGTGATCTTCAGCACCGACTCCCCCGGCGTGCTCTCGCTGCGGGCCAGCAGCACTCGCTCCGACCGCGGCCTGAAGCTGCTGAAGGAGGGCCAGAGCGAGGGCTTCCCCGAGCGCCCGATGCCGCTCATGCTGCAGGAAGACGAACTCCAGCAGTAACAAAGCAATGAGCGTGCGGAGACTTCACATACTACAGCAAACAGCAGGGGCACA
>JADLZN010002249.1:0-60000 GCA_018155175.1 Sinocyclocheilus anophthalmus | reverse complement strand
TCATGACTCCTTCAGCATCATCATCATGATTTCATTGGTCTGAGGTTTGATCCCTCCATCCTGCTCCTCTCTCATTCTCTGCTGTGTGCTCTTATTCTCTTTGCCGCTGCAGAAACACACTGCAGGCTTTGTTCATCATCAGATCTTCCTCCACGGCCCCTTTCTGTCCGTTTCTTTCACTTCATAATCTTGCTCTGGGGATTTTGTGGAAAGACGGTAATGGGGAGAACAGTAGCAAGCAAGAGAATGAATGAATATACACAGCAGATAATCAATCCTCTGACGGTTTAGAGAAGGACCAGCATCAATCTCCTCAACAAGACCCTTCAGTCCATGCTGGACGAGTCGTGTGCAGCAGCTTTATTAGAGTTGCTAAACACAAAAATGAGAGCAAGTAACTGTAAACCACTCATGATTTCTTGCCTGTTTTCAAAATGTGTAGAGAGAGAGAGATTGTTGTGTCTTTAACATAAATGTACAGAAGATTTCTGACTTATCTCGCAGTTTTGCATTTTGAGTTTGCATTCTGCAATTCAGATTTTTTTTTTCCTTGGAAATGAGTTTGCATTATGCAGTTCTGTTTGTTTATTCTATCTGTTTTAGTGCGTGTATACTCTCAATTCTGACTTATGTGGATCGCACAGCAGTTCTGATTTTTTTTTCAGAATTGTGAGATAAAAAGCCACGTTAAAATAATCTGAGAATTGCAGGGGGGAAAAAATCTGAATTTTGAGATAAAAAGTTGTAAAAAGCAATTACCTCTTTTTAATTATTTTTTTTCCTGTGGCGGAAACCAGCTTCAATATCAATGTAATTGAATGTACTGTAAATGTGAGTTTCTGTATTGTTCAGAATCAGAGCACACAAATAAGTATTAGAAATGCGGTCGATGTAAATGGCTGGTGATGTGTTGGGTGTGTGAGAGAGGGCGTTTGAGTGTGTGTGTGTGGTGTGTGAGAGAGAGAGAGGAGAGAGAGAGTGTGTGTGTGTGAGAAAAAGAGAGAGAGAGAGAGAGAGGAGAGATGTGTTGTGTGTAGAGAGGTTTGTGTGGTTTGTGTGAGATGATAGAGAGATGTGTGTGTGTTGCGTCGTTGATGTGTGAAAATGCGTGTGTGGTTTTGTGTGGATCGGGTCGCGCGTGTGTTGTGTGTGATAGGGAATGGATCGAGAGTGTGTGTGTGTAGGTTTTGAATGTGTGGTGTGTTGTGTGAGAAGCGCGGGCAGGGCGGAGGGTGGGGGGTGTGTGTGATGTTTGAGAGAGGGAGGCCACGTGTGTGTCTTGGTTTGAGAGACAGAGGAGAGTGGGTGTGTGGTGTTTGTAGTGTGCGAGGGGAGAGGAAGTGGTTGTATGTCGTGTTTTAAGCGAGGTGCGAGCGAGCGTGTTTGTGTTTGTGTTGTATTTAGAAAAGAGGGCGCGAAAGGGTTGTATGTGCTGGGACGAAAGAGAGCGTGTTGATGTGTGGATGTGTGTGTGTGGTGCGCCAAGCTAGAAGGATCGCGCGTGTGTTTGTGTGTGTTCGCGGCGCGCGACGCGATGTTGTTGTACGTTGTTGTGTCGGGCGCGCGCGTCGTGACTGTGTGTGGTTGTGTGTGTGCCGCGCGCGTGTGAATTGGTGGGTGTGTGGTTTAGCGTGAGGCGTGCGGTGTGTTGCTAGTGAGCGCGCGCAGACAGTGCGTGTGTGTGTGAGAGCGAGCGCGAGTGTGCAGAGTGTGATGTTGGGTGTGTGGCCAAGAGTGTGTGTGTGTGTGCGCGAGAGCGTGTGTGTGTGTGTGTGTGCGCGGCGCGCGTGGTGAGGTGTTGATTTGGTGTGCGGCTCCGGTGTGTGTGTGTGTGCGCGCGCGAGCGTGTGTGTGTGTGTGCGCGCACGCCGAGTGGAGTGTTGTGATGTGTGTTAGGAGCGCGCGCGTGTTTGTGTGTGCGCGTGTCTGCTGTGGCGCCGCGCGGCGCGCGCCTGTGAGTGGAATGGTGTGCGCCGCCCGTGTTTCTGTGATTGTAGTGTGTGCGAGCGCGCGAAGCGCGCGCGCCCGTGTTGTGGACAGTGGGTGTGATGTGTAGTTGTGTGCCAGAGAGAGAGCGCAGCAGGCGCGGAAGTGGGTTGTTGTTTGTTGTTGTTGTTGTTGTAGTGGTGGTGTTCGGCCACTAGAGGTCACAGCTCATCTCCACACGCTGATCTGTCGGTCAGCAAACACATGACAATATGTGTGCAGTATGATCAAGCACTGATTATACTGTAGTTTCCTGCAGCATGTGTGTCTCTCATAACAATCCAAACAACTGCAAGTCTTTCACTGGTACTCTTTTGCTTGACTCTTTTACTCACACTGAGGTTTAGATGTTTGTTCTGATCTCGAACACTGAGAATTAAACTTTACATGTGTACTTTGACAGCACTAGAGCGACTGCTTCATTAGGACTCAGATGAATCTGTGAATGGTTCAGTTCACTTAGATGAATGCCATGTCATGCTGCTGTGCTTCTTTTTGGAAAAACTTGATTGTCACTGGAAAAGCTTCTAAACTATTGAGAAAACAGCTGCTGTAATGCTAGTGAAAGGTTTAAGTTAATGGTGTAGCAGCTTTTGGCTAGTTCCTAGCCATCTCTTGTGTTGTGTAGTCGAGGTTCAGATGAGAAAAACAGCTCCGCTGTCATGTGTGATGAAGTTCTGCTGTGTTTTGTAGTTGTTCAGGTCAGAAGCTGAGTGTGAATATGTGCAGAAGGTCAGATGTGATGTTGGTGTGTGACACCAGTGCGGTGTGTTTTATGGCCTGTCAAGTTGCCGTGACTACAGACCTTCACTTTGACTCCATGCATTATTAAGATAAACATGATCAATCAGGCTGTGTGTGCGTGCGTGTGTGTGTGTATGCGTGAGTGCAATGTGTAGTAACACGTTATGGATGTATTTTTTTTTTAGTGCTGGGCGGTATGACCAAAAATTTATATCACGGTATTTTTCAAAATAATACCGGTTTCACGGTACAAGACGGTATTTTTTCCCCATGCATTACCAGGTGTTAACCATATTTTCTACTGATTGAGAGAGGAAATACTGCAGTATATTGACTTAGAATGACCTTGTGGATGGTGGCTGGGACAAAGACAGTAAACGTGCGGGGAATCCCATTTTGCAAGCATTTTAGTAAACAGAAGAGTCAGAAACCAAGGCGGGGGGCAAAACAGGTTTAATGGCGGCAAGACACGAAGAAAGATCCTAGGGCAGCGTTGTCCAACGATCGCGAAACAATCAAAGGGCAGACTAGTTTCCGGGGGAAAACCAACAATAAATCCAGGAAACAGCATCGCTCAAAACGGAAACGACAGGCAGACTATCAGCGGCGAAACTAACTAGGGCTCTGTAAAGTAACTATCACTGCTGCGATAAGCGCATACAATACTCGACAGAGAATGGTTGTTTGAGTGGGTGTTATATAGTAAGTGAGTGATATGAACAGCTGTGTGCAATCATTGCAATGAATGATGGGATATGTAGTCAGGGATGACATGCAACAGTTTGTGTAGCGCGAGAGTCAATGTAATGGAAAGGGTAACCTCTGATGGCAAGCAGACGGAAGTTCATGGACAGGATTCATGACAGAAACCTATTTTGACTGTCTGAATGAATGATGAGTGAATATTGTCAAAAAATCCACACTAAATAGTGACTAAACACGACTCATTTTAATACATGTTAACCAGGAGTCACTCTCATTTATAATCGCAGCATCGTCTGATAAAATCAACATGCATCTACACTAAAGAGCGGCTATGTGTTGTTTTGGCTAGATTACTTTTTTGTCTCATGCAGCGCACTGCCTGCGTCAGAGTAAACAAAACTAAAAACAACAACAACAAAAAAAGTGCATGGTGATATTAACAGTCGAACATACGCTCATATTTATATTTTCAAACAATCAGTAAGTGACAGGTGCTAGGGAACGCTGTTTTGTACTCATTTATTGAGAAGTCGGCTGCGGTGCTTCTCTGCCGCACACTGCACAGAACAGACGCCGAGAGAGGCGACACTTCTCCGGGAAAGCCAGACCGTGCGTTCGTGGGACAGCACTGGCGAAATCCTCCAACTGAACCATAGCTAAGGTTTATCCAAAAAAGTCACTAGGTTTGTCAGTATGAATATTCTATGGAAAAAAGCCGCTAAAAGGGTCTGAAAAGTTGCTAAATCTAGTGCTAAAGTCGTGCTCGTGTGTGAGACGCGGGAGCTGATGGCAGGGGGCGGTGGATATTTGTGGAGGTCAGTGTGGATATTGTGGATGAGTTCTTCTGTGTCATCACGTTCTATTAGTTCTACAGCTTCAGTTTCTGAACTTTCACGCTTAGTAACACATACAGCTGTTCCCTCACCACAGAGCAACAGTGAAAAGAGTCCCCTTTCAAACAGTGTTGCGTTCCCAACGTTGTTTAAGCGACATACACCAGTTTTTTCAAAATTCATATCATAACAAAAATAAAAACCGGTATTCTGTATGAACCGGTATACCGCCCAGCACGTAGTTTTAAACCAAACTCTCCTGTCATGATGCTTCTCATGTTCGGTTGAGTCTACATAGGGATAGAATCATAGGGAACAAACTTGTTCATCACACCCCTGATTCCTGCTTCTCAGTTTCATAGTCTAATCCTCCTCATAGCATTTCTCTCTTCTTACGGCTTTAACCACAGTGATCGTGTAGAATCACTGCCATCTGTATCACTGTGAGGACAGAAACCCTCCATCACTCATCACATCCACCAACATACATGCAGACCACACATATACTCATCCAAAGACTTTGTTTCAGTGAGGGGAAAACACTAACGAGCACTAGATTTTTAAATCAGTCCACAGGTAATGCAACTCAAGACATCCCAACCAACGTTGTAAGTACAGTTTACATACTTTATTGTCAAAGAATCCCTGCTGTTAACAAGTGCATTCTTGAACATAAAATAGAAAAGATTAAAGATTTGTGTGCAAAGAAAACAAAAATAACGACTTTATTCAACTATTTCTTCTCTTGGCGTTCACGAGAGTATCAGGATGCATGCGTGTGGTGCTGCTAATGCAGGAGCCGGCGTTCTGACGTAGAACACGCATGTGCTGCGGCTTGTTTATAATCAGAGGAATGCACACGCATGCATCCTGATACTCTTGTAACTCTTTGCACACAAAACATATTCTCGGTAGTTCATAACATTACTGTTGAACCACTGAGTGGTCGTGGTAGGCAGGCAGCAAAACATCAACAATGTAATCCGAAATGCCGATTCAAACACGGGTAGATACATGAAAAACACTCTAAATGTGCCGGGGCAACAGAATACTTCACAGTGAACGGTCCCGTATCCGGATCCATGAACGTCCGATCTCTAGCCATCAAAGTCACCCTTCCATTACATTGACTGTCGCACTACACAAACTGTTTCATGTCATCCTGGACTACATATCCCATCATCCACTGCACTAACGACACAAACACTGTTGATTGCACAGCACTGATTGTACACAGCTGTTATCACTCACACATCCTCTATTTAACTCTCACTCTGATCCCATGCCATTGCCGAGTATTGTTTAGCGATTATCACTTCCCTAGCGATAGCTACATTACAGAGCCCGTTTAGTTTGTCTTATCCTTACCTTAGTCTTGCCTTGTCTGTGTTCTCATTCCTTGATCTTCGCCTGTTTCTCTCGGATTCCTCCTCTCGTCTTGCTCTATTTTTGATTCTGTTTGCCCCTGCCTGGACCTTGCCTTGTTCCTGGACTTATCCCTCTAGTCTCGGCCCTTTGATTCTGTTTGCCGATCGTTCACCTCCGCTAGCATTAGGTTTCTTCTTGTGTCTTGCCCGCCATATACCTGTCTGCCATTATCTGACCCATGCCTATTTTTCTCTGTCTTCTCCTAATAAATAGCTTGCAAGTGGGCTCCCATGTCCTCACGTCTTGTCAGCCCCGTAAAAACAAAGATAGTGGCTGCGTTCCAGTCCATTTTTTTATGCCCTTCGCTTGCAAACTTCCCTCCGTCTCGTTCACTTGGATGTATGTCATTGATTACGTTGCACGAGAGCCCACTACTGGCAGAACTGGAACGTCCTAGAGCCCATGAAACTTTGAATCCACTATAGAGTTGGTTTATTGTTTACATTTTCCCCTTACCAATTTGTTTGGTGCAGCTGCTAATGTATGATGGATGTTGGGGGCTGTTTATACCCATGTTTTTCCAAAAAAGTGTGATATATTAGGGTTGTATGGGTGGGGATAAATTGATCGCGATCTGTCTATGGAGTGGCCTGAAGTGTGCATATGAAGTAGACTCGCTCCCTCTGTCAAAATCGAGGGGTCGAGGGTCTGTCCATATAAACTTCCCTAGTTCACGTCACGAAGTGGAACGTACTTCAAAATGGCAGCGGGGATTCCCCCGAGGGGAAGTGCTTAGGGAAGTTTGCGAGTGCGTGTCTAAAAGTGGAGTGGAACGCAGCCAGGGTTTAAATAGTTTGAATGATGAGGGACATGTGTGCAGTAATCAGTTCAGGAATATGGGTTCTTGGGAATTGTAGTCCAAATTGATTGCTAATACTCAGGTGAGTGAGACCTCCGGTGGCCGATTGAGGAATCTTCACCGGCATTCGTGAACACTGTTTTTGCATTTAAATATGGATTTTTATTTAAATTTTAATTAGGTAGCCCTCATTTCTAGTGATTAAGTCATGAAGTTAAACCTGTTCCTCTAAACCTCTACAGTACCTCTTGTGGGACAGTTAATTAAAAAAAAAACTTTCACTGATCTACTGAAATAATGTCGTTAGGATTCAAATATGATTTATATTTATGCAATATGAGAAGTATGTAAAAAACCTGATTTTAGTTTTCAGTCTTGTTGACAGGCCTAGAAAGCAGCTGCGCTATAGTTTGGTGTTTTTGAAGTTGCTAAACTGAGACAGATTGAGGTTATATGTGACAACATGCTGGATCATGTTAAAAACGCTGTCAGTAGGAGCTGCACAATTCATCATCAGCCTTGCACTCGGGTTTGAGTGGCCCGTTTCTCAGCAGAGCTCCCATGTGTGTGCACTGATGGCCTCACTGCAGAAATTCATCATGAATTCAGAGGCTGCACATCCAAGTGAAATATTCATGCTGTTTTTGTCCCACTCCTCTGAGGCACTGCTGTGCGTTTCAGATGACTGTGACACTATGTTATTAGGTTTGGATGAGTGATTATAAAGATGAAGATTTTATTTTTGTAATAGCATAGACCAGAGATGCCCAAACCAGGGCCCACTAACTCTAGAACTCTCTATTCTAATTATATTCTTTAAAAAAAAAAACTTTGCCCCTTTTAGACTTGCACTCTATTCATATTAGCTAACTAGTTTTTCTTAAAATAAGAAGCTTGCTCTATTCTATCTGTTTTCTTTTTATTTATTATATAATTAAAAAAAAACTTGCTATGTGTGCTGTGTTAGGCTAACTGGGTCTTGTTATAGCACTTGCATATTATTGCTCTTTTGTTGATTCTGATTGCTTCTATTGTCCTCATTCGTAAGTCGCTTTGGATAAAAGCATCTGCTAAATGACTAAATATAAATGTAAGTATACAAATAAATGCATTTAATACAGTAACTATTCAGAATCTAGTTTCAGCCATTTGTTCACGTTGACTTATTATTTATTTGCTTACATGAAGAATTTAAATGGTTGCACTACCTGACGAATATCAGTTGTGCCACCTGACAACATTAATAATGACAGGGAATATGCTGAATATTGTTTTTTAACATTTCAATTACATGTAAAAAATACAAATACAAGTGTTTTATACAACATTCTCTGTTGAAGTAGTAAACTGATTGAAAATGTAAGAACTGGAATGCAGTACAGTACAGTCGATTGATTAGACGCACTGTAGTCAATTGTGCTTGCCTTGAATAACAACAAAGTTATGTTTTGTATTGATGCGAGAAAAAAAATCATCACCTTAAGTCGATTGAGAATTGTCATTAAAAAGATCAAAAATGCATTCAGCAAATGTTTCCAAGATTTTAAAACATATGCATAGCAGGTGGAATGAAACACTATAATAACTACTAAACAAAAATGGATGGTGATTTAACAACAATGTAATGGTTGACAAAATATTTTCCCTCCCTTTTCCTCCTCTGATAACTATGAAACATGAGAATAAACTGCCATATTACCATTTAAAAATCTGAAAGGTCTGACAGCTGTAGAAAAGTAATACAACAAAATAAAATGCTATCAAGACTTGTCAAATCTCTTTTCTTTTTGCAAGATGCACTACTCTTTCAACAAACATTTTAAACAATAATTAAAATAGGGTTTAGAAAAATAGACAATCTTAGCCTAAATGTCTTTTTAATTTAGCATAATGTTTTTTATACAGTATCTCACAGAAGTGAGTACACCTCACATTTTTGTAAATATTTTATTATATCTTTTCATGTGACAACACTGAAGAAATGACACTTTGCTACAATGTAAAGTAGTGAGTGTACAGCTTGTATAACATTGTAAATTTGCTGTTCCCTCAAAATAACTCAACACAGCCATTGATGTCTAAACCGCTGACCACAAAAGTTTGTACACCCCTAAGTGAAAATGTCCAAATTGGGCCCAAAGTGTCAATATTTTGTATGTCCACTATTATTTTCCAGCACTGCCTTAACCCTCTTTGGCATGGAGTTCACCAGAGCTTCACAGGTTGCCACTGGAGTCCTCTTCCACTCCTCCATGACGACATCACGGAGCTGGTGGATGTTAGAGACCTTGAGATGCTCAGTAGGGTTTAGGTCTGGAGACATGCTTGGCCAATCCATCACCTTTACCCTCAGCTTCTTTAGCAAGGCAGTGGTCGTCTTGGAGGTGTGTTTGGGTTCGTTATCATGTTGGAATACTGACCTGCAGCCCAGTCTCCGAAGGGAGGAATCATGCTCTGCTTCAGTATGTCACAATACATGTTGGAATTCATGGTTCCCTCAATGAACTGTAACTCCCCAGTGCCGGCAGCACTCATGCAGCCCCAGACCATGACACTCCCACCACCATGCTTGACTGTAGGCAAGACACACTTGTCTTTGTACTCCTCACCTGGTTGCCGCCACACACGCTTGACACCATCTGAACCAAATAAGTTTATCTTGGTCTCATCAGACCACATGACATGGTTTCAGTAATACATGTCTTTAGTCTGCTTGTCTTCAGTAAACTGTTTGCGGGTTTTCTTGTGCATCATCTTTAGAAGAGGATTCTTTCTGGGACGACAGCCATGCAGCCCAATTTGATGCAGTGTGCGGCATATGGTCTGAGCACTGACAGGCTGACCCCCCACCCCTTTAACCTCTGCAGCAATGCTGGCAGCACCCATACGTCTATTTCCCAACACAACCTCTGGATATGATGCTGAGCACGTGCACTCAACTTCTTTGGTCGACCATGGCGAGGCCTGTTCTGAGTGGAACCTGTCCTGTTAAACCGCTGTTTGGTCTTGGCCACTGTGCTGCAGCTCAATTTCAGGGTCTTGGCAATCTTCTTATAGCCTACACCATCTTCCCTTATCAGTCAGTCACGTATCTTGTTACGTCATCATGACTGATTAATTGGAATCTCGCCCAAGAGCCGCAATCACCTTTGTTGTAAACTAAACAAGCTAATGACAGATTGCGTGCGTGTTTCGCCACGGTGCAACCCCCCCGCCCCGCAGCGCGGGTATAAAAGGAGAGCGTGTGCAAATGCACATCAGCTTTTCGCTTCGGAGCCTAGCCTTCTACAGGACGAATCTCCGCGGGTGTTCGAGAAACAGCTGGCGTTGGTTTGACGGCGTATCAGCGGGGGTTGCCATCCATGCTGCTGAAACCTCGGCGAGCTGCAGCTACCATTCCAATTCTGCAAGGTCTCACTTGCGACCATCCCTGGAGTGCCATGTGCAATTTATGCAGCTGCGTTGACTCTGTCGCGGCCAAAGAGATCGACTGCAGAGTGGCTATCAAATGCCAGAAATCTGTTTCAAGCCGTATAGGCTCGCGCTGCGCCACTTCAACAACGCTGCTGGCAGCACAACATGTACTCTTGTCCTTACGGACAACAGGCTAGCGGTCGGACGCATTGGCGTGCCAGCTGGCCTCGGGGCCTTGCAGATAAAAGCGTTTTCCCCCAGTAGCCTTCCCCCTCGCACAGACACTTCAACGGTACAGGGAAGGACGAAGTATCCGGTTTCCTCTGGTAGCCCATACTGTCCCATCCGACTTAAGGTTTCCCCGAACAATGCTCCTCGCACCTGCCCCTCCTTGGCAATTCTCAGAGAGGGGTCCACTCATCTGGCACCCGCGTTCCAGCTTTTGGAATCTCCACTTGGGTCCCTGGACGGGCGCGGAGGTTCTTAGGTGGGGGCTCCCGAAATCCAACGGAGTAACCCATACCTTCATCTAGAGCCCCTTCCTACCAAACACGCTTACAGGACTGAAGTGGAACCGTTTTTCGTCGATTGGTGCTCTTTTAATTCTTATTCCCGCCGGGAAGAAACCCTTAGATGCCCGATCGGATTCGTGCTTTCTTTCCTGCAGGATGGGGTGGAGCGAAGGCTGTCTCCCTCCACCCTGAAATTGTATGTTGCCGCCATTGCCGCACATCATGATGCAGTAGACGGTAAGTCTGTGGGTAAGCACGACTTGGTCATCAGGTTTCTTAGAGGGGCAAGGAGGCTGAATCCTCCACGCCCTAACCTGTTACTCTCTTGGGATCTCCCCTCGGTCCTGGTGGCCTTGAAGGGGTAGCCCTTCGAGCCTCTGCAGTCAGTATAGCTTAAGTTTCTGTCAGTAAAGACAACGCTCCTCACCACATTGGCCTCGGTCAAGAGAGTAGGGAACCTGCAGGCATTTTCGGTCGAAGATTCGTGCCTAGAATTCGGAACGGGTAACTCTCACGTTGTCCTGAGACCCCGGCCTGGATACATGCCCAAAGTTCCCACCACGCCTTTTAGGGATCAGGTGTTGAACTTGCAAGCGCTGCCCCGGGAGGAAGGCGACCCAGCCATCGCGTCTGCTCTGGTCCATTTGGCCGCATTTACGTGAACCCGTACGCGTACTTTAAGAATCAGAATCAGAAGAGCTTTATTACCAAGTATGTTTACACACACAAGGAATTTGACTTTTGACGACAGGAGCTTCCAGTGCAGAAGAAAGTACAAACATAGTGCAGACATACATAGGAATAACACAGTAGGGATGTAATATAACACTAATATAATAAAAAAAAGAAAAATTGAATAGTTCGTTTCTGGTAAAACTTATAGAAAGAAGCACCAACAAGAACAAACAAGACAAAACACATAGAAGAAGCGCGGATCTCAGCCGTCCTGGCTTGCCCTTTGCGGCTCCATCAAATCGCAATCTCAGGACCTCAGACCAGCTCTTTGTTTGCTTTGGAGGTCAGCAGAAGGGAAAGGTTGTCTCCAAACAAAGACTTGCTCACTGGTTAGTGGAGGCTATAGTCTTAGCTTACCAGGCCCAACGGTTACCGTGCCCCCTCGGAGTGAGAGCTCACTCTACGAGTGGCATCTTCTTGGGCATTGGCGCGGGGCGCCTCGATAGCAGACATCTGTAGAGCTGCCGGCTGGGTGACGCTTAACACGTTTGCGAGATTCTATAATCTTCGTTTAGAGCCCGTGTCCTCTCGTGTACTCGCCTTAGGTAGGCAGTAACACCGGACCCGCTCGGTGTCGATCACGCTTGCTGCGCCATTCCCCTCTAAGGACCGAATACGTGCGCTTTTCTGCTTCTCAGTTCAGTTCCCCATGGCAAACCCTGGTGGAGTTCCTCCCGCACCCTCGTCGGTCAGGCGTGGCGGAGCGCCAGACTCCAGGCTCAGCACTCGTGTGCATGCCCAAGGTCAGCCCTTGTGTTGGGCTAGGTGCCCGTGTGTAGTGATCCCCCCTTCGGGCGATCCCACATGTGTAATCTTCCACGGTACGGCTCCCCTCACGATAAGCCCGTGTCTTTCCCTGGCAGTCATTCTCTGCCCACACGCCATCTCTGTTTGTGTATTCGAGCTCCCCCAGTGGTTGGAGTCTGCCGCAGGGACTGAATACCATATGTATTCCCCATGGCAAACCCTGTTGGAGTTCCTCCAGCACCCTCGGTGGTCAGGTGTGGCGGAGCGCCAGACGCCAGCTCAGCACTCGTGTGCATGCCCAAGGTCAGCCCTTGTGCTGGTCTAGGTGCCCGTGTGTAGTGATTCCCACTTCAGGTGATCCCACATGTGTATTCCTCCACGGTACGGCTCCCCTCACGGTAAACCCGTGTCTTTCCCTGGCAGTCATTCTCTGCCATCTCTGTTGTGTAGTCGTCTCACCCCGGCGTGTTTAGATCTGCTGCATGTACTTTTCCTCAATCCGTTCCCCATGGCGAACCCTGGTGGAGTTTCTCCCGCACCCTCGGCGGTCAGGCGTGGCGGAGCGCCAGATGCCAGGCTCAGCACTCATGTGCATGCCCAACGTCAGCCCTTGTGCTGGGCTAGGTGCACGTGTGTAGTGATTCCCCCTTCGGGTGATCCCACATGTGTACTCTTCCACAGTACGGCTTCCCTCACGGTAAGCCCGTGTCTTTCCCTAGCAGTCGTTCTCTGCCATCTCTGTTGTGTAGTCGTCTTAACCCCGGCGGGTTGAGTCTGCTGCAGGACTTCCAATGCTTTCCCCCATGGCGAACCCGGTTGGAGTTCCTCCTGCACCCTCGGCGGTCAGACGTGGCGGAGCGCCAGATGCCAGGCTCAGCACTCGTGTGCATGCCCAAGGTCAGCCCTTGTGCTGGGCTAGGTGCCCGTGTGTAGGGATTTCCCCTTCGAGCGATCCCACATGTGTACTCTTCCACGGTACGGCTTCCCTCACGGTAAGCCCGTGTCTTTCCCTGGCAGTCGTTCTCTGCCATCTCTGTTGTGTAGTCGTCTCACCCAAGGCGGGTTGAGTCTACCGCAGGGACTTCCATATGCCTTCCGCCATTGCGAACCCTGGTGGAGTTCCTCCCGCACCCTCGGCGGTCAGGCTTGGCGGAGCGCCAGACGCCAGGCTCAGAACTCGTGTGCATGCCCAAGGTCAGCCCTTGTGCTGTGCTAGGTGCCCGTGTGTTGTGATTCCCCCTTCGGGTGATCCCACTTGTGTATTCTTCCACGGTACGGCTCCCTTCACGGTAAGCCTGTGTCTTTCCCTGGTAGTCGTTCTCTGCCATCTCTGTTGTGTAGTCGTCTCACCCGCGGGTTGAGTCTACCGCAGGGACTTGCATATGTAGTACTGCCCTGGGCCAGTCTATATGTGTAATTCCACATGATACCTCTTATGTGCGGGATGTGGCTTCCGTAGCGCCCCAACTGGGTACGCTTTCCCAGTGTTATCTAATGTACCACTGTATGGAACAGCAGTGTGGACACTTCTGCCTAGCCGCTGTCCTATCTTCCCCCCCAGCTGGTGTGGGGGGACTTGCCGGCTTCCGCAGGGCACTGGAGGGGGTCAACAATAGTGGCGTTTTCCATACGGATCCCAATTCGTCAGTCACGACTGACGTAACGTAGAATGTGACTGACTGAATGGGAACGTCTAGGTTTCTTGTGTAACCCTCGTTCCCTGAAGGTGGGAACGGAGACGTTACGTTCCGTTGGCACAGTTGCTGTACCACCGCTGTACGGCCGGGGCGCGTAGTCTCGGCTCCTCAGCGAAAAACTGATGTGCGTTTGCACTCGCTCTTCTTTTATACCCGCGCTGCGGGGCGGGTTGCAAAACACGCACGGCAACTGTTATTGGCTTGTTTAGTTTACACTCAAAGGTGATTGGGCTCTTGGGCTAGATCCCAATTCGTCAGTCACGACTGACCTAACGTCTCTGTTCCCTCCTTCAAGGAACCGAGACATTTCCCCACCCTTTGTTTTAGTCCAGCACACACCCTTTTGGAAATTTTAACAAACTTGTGGCACCCTACAAAATTAATTTTGTCACAATATTGAATTTCTAACTTCGATATGATCATTTTAAAAGTATAGATATTCGGTACAACAGGGAAGCACTGCAGAATATAATGTCATACAGATATTTTTTATATTATTTAAAAAAAATTGTCCATCAATGGTGGCAACCAGTAGGCTAATTTCTAATGAAAAGAACAATTTATATGACAGATTTTAATGTAAGCTTTTATACTTATGTAAACATTATTTAATTACCATTATAACTAGCTATCTCACAAATTTTTGCTCACTCAGTGTTTTTTTTTATTTTACAGTGGGGTAATTTTGGTGCAGTAGCACGAGATAGCTTGATTTCAAACTTTGAATTGAATAAAAAATGACAAGTAAGCAGTCAGTAATAAAATAAGAAATAAAGAAATTAATAATGATGGCAAAAATAAAAAATAACGACAGGCTTTCGAATTAAATAAACTGCTTTTTAGTTTTCAGGTAGGTCTAACAGTAGGGTAAAGATATTTAAAAAAATTTTTTTTTTTTACCAATTATCCAAATTGTTAGGGTCCTCGAAAGGCTATATTATCGAACACGTGAGCATAAACATATCGTTAGCAGATAATGAATGAAAGGACCACGCGTTACCAATTCGCCCATATGCCACACAACCATGTACACCACAGTAAGCTATTGCAGACAGAAACAATACTGTACTACATCGATGTTCCTGTCGCTCATTAATTTGAGTGGACTTTCTGGTTCCGATTCGCATAACGTATATGAGTAGAGCTACTGAGCGACCTCCACTGCATAGAGCGGGATAATACGCAGAGGGTCACACCACTTGAAAGTGAATCCTGAGCGGTGAACTTATTTTCGGCAGCCGAAATTTCGGTGCGTCTTTAATTATTTGCGACATCAGAAATGGATATTATATAAAATATGCTTTTTTGAACATTTTAGCAATTTAAAAATATTAAAAAATTATTTTTTTACACTGCACACCTGCTCTCGACAGACGGCACCCCGGTTGAACCCTGGGCTGACACCATCTTTTATTTAGAGTAACAATTATGTTTTTTCAGATCTCAAGAGTTCTTTGCCTATGAGGTGCCATTTTGAACTTCCAGTTGGCCAGTATCAGAGTGGACCTTGTCACTATGAGTCACATGCACCGGGGAAGAAAATTGCTAGTTGTCCCAATTTGGATTTTTTTCACTTAGGGGTGTACTCACTTTCGTGGCAAGCGTTTTAGACATTAATGGCTGTGTGTTGAGTTCTTTTGAAGGGACAGCAAATTTACACTTTTATACAAGCTGCACACTCACTAATTTACATTGTAGCAAAATGTAATTTCTTCAGTGTTGTCACATGAACAGATATAATAAAATATTTACAAAAATATAAGGGGTGTACTCACTTCTGTGAGATCCTGTACATTAGAAAACATTTATTGACGTGTTTCACCACTGACTTTTGGTCAACTAATTTAATGTTGAACAGGGTTTAAACATAAAAGTTGAAGTTGAACATAATTTTATGGTTATGTTATGTTGCCTGTATTACAATAGTAAGGTTTATGATAAAATATCATTTTCCTAGTTTTACATTTTTTCAGGTTGTACCACCTTACATGGAAAGTGTACCAACAAACCGTACTTGAAAATAGCTATTTTTCTCACTACTATAAATCTTTTCACATAGCCATTAAGATCAGTTGGACTTCTCTGGATGATGCAATATCATACCTTTTCACTTCATAATAATGGTCTCATGTTTTTGGTTGCACCACCATGACATTTGAGAACATACAAATTGCTGGACAAAATTTTTTCAATTTCAACTTTAAAACTACTGGTACTTTTGTTTATAGGAAAGGTTTCAAACATAAAATCATGCTACAGTGTTTTATTTTGAATTTATTATGACTAAAACACCATTTTCAATAGTTTTCTTAGTTTGTTCATATGTGCGGACGCTTGTGCCTCCTGACGTTTTGGAGGTTTGAGATACCAAAACATAAAATAATATTTATCATTTCAAAATGTGTTCTAACTATGTTTTTTTAACGAATTTTATCGAATAAAGTGATACGTGTCATGAAAGTGTGAAATTATATTACACACCAAAACATGCATGTCGTCTCATTGACCTTTTTGCATTGAAATGTGAAAAACAATGTAAGTGAACTTAATTAACAACCCAAAAATGTTTATTTAATTTTTCTTATTTACATTTTTAACAATGTAATACATTTTAATATAATATAGTTGGATATAATGCATTTACTTTTGGCCCACAGCCCTCAATAAAGTTAGATTTTTGGCCCTTTATATTAAAAGGTTTGGGCACCTCTGTCATAGACTGGTACATAATAAGACCAGGAACATGTATTATTAAATACATAATATTTACATTTAGTATGAAATAAATAGGGGTGAATTTATTTTTATGTTGACTTTGGCTGGTGGTGTCACTCCTCTTCACCTCACTTCAGTCATTTCCAAAAGAGACACCCTCATGCTGCAGCCACATTGACTCCAGAAAAACTGGTCATGAATGAAATCTACGTTATGTGTACGGATCTGAGCTGTACAACTAGTTGCTAATGACGTTACTGCATTCTGCTGCAGTATGAGACACAAGAACAGCCTAATGATCATGTGCACTGCCTGTGTTGAATCTGTGTGTGAAATATGAGTGATGAGCAGTCAGTCTGTATATTATAATAGGTGATGGAAAGTAATGCCAGGAATGTTGTTATGGTTTCCATAAGTCCTTCAAGACCTGAGCGTTATTCCTCTGAGTATTATTGTGAAGGTCATGATAACAGTCCGTTGTTTGACCTCTCTTTCTCTCAACATCACAGAACTGGAGCATCTCTCTGAAATAGTCGTATTTCCTCATATTTTCAATTTAGGAGGAACAGTGACACAGAGCCATTTCAGTGAGGATGTGAGTGGTTTACCAGCGTTTCAAACACTCAACTGATGGCCTGATGACGCCAGTCTGCTTTACTGTAAAACCTCCACTGATCTCACTGAAAGACACAGACTTTTAATTCACTCAAAAAAGGCAATCCTGACGTCATTTATTCACATTCAGATTGTTCTGAATCTCTACGGCTCGAATCGACTTCCTCTCTTCTTAAAATCGTCAGTTTGTTCTTACCCCCATCTCATATACCTATTCCACCTTTCCAAAGCATCACACCTGCAAACCCAGCTCACCGCCTCTGCGTCTTCTCACATCTACTTCCCGAAGAGCACTGTAAGCCACTCAGCCACCTGCGTCTGGGGCTGAACGACAGAGTGAATGAAGGTGAACCTGTGTGTTGTGTGGTTGTGTTGTGTGTGTGTGTTGAGTGTGTGTGTGAGAGTGAGTCGCGTGTTGCTGTGTGTGTGTGTGTGTTGTGTGTGTGTGGTGTGTGTGTGTGTGTGTGTTTGTGTGAGTGAGTGTGTGTGTGTGGGTGTGTGTGTGTGTTGAGAGTGTGTGTGTGTGTGTGTGTTTTTTTTTTTTTTGTGTGTGTGTGTGTGTGTTTCTCTGGTGTTGTGTGTTGTGTGTGTGGAGTTTGTTGTGAGTGAGGGTGTTTTTCTCTGTGTGTGTGGGTGTGTGTTGTGTGTGGGTGTGTGTGTTGTGTGTGTGTGTTTGTGTTTGTGTTTTTGTTTGTGTGTGTGTGTGTTTGTGTGTGGGGGGTGTGTGTGTGTGTGGTGTATGAGTGTGTGTGTGTGTGTATGTGAGAAAGAGAGAGAGAGAGTGTGAGTGTGTGAGAGAGTGAGTGAGTGAGTTTGTGTGTGTGTGTGTGTGTGTGTTTGTGGAGTTTGTGTGGGTTGTGAGTGAGTGTGTTGTGTGTGTGTTGTGTGTGTGTGTTTGGTGTTTCTCTGTGTGTGTTGTGTGTGTGTGTGTGTTTTTGTGTGTGTGTGTGTGTGTGAGTAAGTGAGAGAGTGTGTGTGTGTTGACGTGAGTGAGTGAGTGAGTGTGGTGAGTGAGTGTGTGAGAGAGTGAGTGAGTTTGTGTGTGTGTGAGTGTGTGTGTGTGTTTTTGTGTGTGTGAGAGTGTGTGTGTGTTGTGTGTGTGTGTGTGTTTTTTTGTGTTTGTGTGTGTGTGTGTGGGGTGTGTGTGTGTGTGTGTGTGTGTGTGTGTGTGGGGTGTGGGAGTGTGGTGTATGTGAGTGAGTGAGTGAGTGTATGTGAGTGAGTGTGTTTGTGTGTGTGAGAATGTGTGTGAGTGAGTGAGAGTGTGTGTGTTTGTGAGAGTGAGTGTGTGTGTGTGTGTGTGTGGTGTGTGTGTGTGTTCTTGTGGTGTGTGTGTGTGTGTGTGTGGTGAGTTGAGTGTGAGTGTCTAGTGTGTGTGTGTGTGTGTGTGATGTGCTGATGGTGTGTGTGTGTGTGTTTGTGAGAGAATGAGTGAGTGTGTGTGTGTGTGTGTTGTGTGTTTTTGTGTGTGTGTGTGTGTGAGTGAGAGGTGTGTGTGTGTGTGTGTGTGTTGTTGTTTCCTCTGTGTGTGTGTGTGTGTGTGTGGTGTGTGAGTGAGTGAGTGAGTGAGAAAGAGAGAGTGTGTGTGTGTGTTTTTGTGTTGTGTGTGTGTGTGTGTTTTGTTTGTTTGTGTGTGTGTGTGTCTGTTTGTGTGAGTGTGTGTGTGTGTGAGTGTTTGTGTTTGTGTGTGTGTGTGTGTCTGTATGTGTGTGAGTGTGTGTGTGTGAGAGAGTGAGTGATTGAGTGAGAGTGTGTGTGTGTTTTCTGTGTTTGTGTGTGTGTGTGTGAGTGAGTGAGTGTGGTGTGTGTGTGTGAGTGTCTGTGAGTGAGTGAGAGAGAGTGTGTGTGCGTGTGTGTGTGTGTGTGTGTTGTGTGCTTCGTATTGTGTGAGTGTGTGTGTGTGGTGTGTGTGTGTGTGTTTGTGTTTTTTTGTGTGTGTGTGTGTTTGTGTGTGGGTTTGTGTGTGTGTGTTTCTGTGGTGTGTGTTTTCCTCTGTGTGTGTGTGGGGTGAGAGTGTATTTGTGTGTGTTGTGTGAGGAGTAATAAGTGTGTGTGTTTCTGGTGTGTGTGTGTGTGTGGGGGGATTGTGTGTGTGTGTGTGTGTGGTGAGAGTGTGTGTGTGGTGAGAGTGAGTGAGTGAGTGATTGAGTGAGTGAGTGAGGAGTGAGTGAGTGTGTGAGTGTGTGTGTGTGTGCTTGTGAGAGTGTGTGCGTGAGAGTGTGTGCGTGTGAGTGTGTGTGTGTGTGGGTGTGTTTGTTTCTGTGTGTGGTGTGTGTGTGTGTGTGTGTGAGTGTTACTGGTATTCACTATATTCTGAGGACCAAACCCCCACAAGGATATAATACCAGTAATTTTTGAATGGTGGAGATGTTTTGGTCCCCCTGAGGAACAAGCTTATAATCCACAGAATTAAGTGTTTTTGAGAATTTAAAAATGCCTGAACCCGTAAAACATGGAAACCCAACATGTGTGTTTGTGAGTGTGAAGAAGAGCTCATTACATTAACAATGACCTTGACCTATCCAAAGGTCTATAATGCTGATGTATACTGTATGTGACTACAGGGCTAATTATGACTGTGATGTGCTGTTATACTATTCATTGGGTATAAGGACTTTTTCTTTTTGATATTTTAGAAAAATAATAGTATGGGAATTACTTCTTTCTTACTTCAAAACATGGTAAAACAAAAGCAAACCCATGAGTTTCTTGGTCTAGATTCCAGCTCTGCTCTCTCTGAAATTAATCTCATCCAGTTTCATGAAGAGCATCCTGGGATGCTTTTAAGCATTATATTGTATTACAGATTACATTTTTCCTGAAAAGAAATGAATGCTTTTATACAGTAAGAATACGTTAAATTGATGAAAAGTGACAGTAAATACATTTCTATTTCAAATAAATGCTGTTCTTTTAAATGTTTTATTCATCAGTGAATCCGGAAAAATAAATGATCCTGAGTTTCCACAAAAATATTGTTTTTCAGCATTGATAATACTCATAAATGTTTCTTGAGCACCGATCAGCATATTTAACTGATTTCTGAAGATCATGTGACACTGAGACTGGAGTAATCCTGCTGGAAATTCAGCTTAGCCATCACAGGAATAAATTACATTTAAAAATATTAAAATAGAAAAGAGTTATTTTAAACTGTAATAATATGTCACATTTTTACAGTTTTTAATGTATTTTTGCTCAACTAAATTCAGCCTGCTTGAGCAGAAGAGACTTCTTTCAGAAACATCTGACTGACCTCAAAGTTTTTAATGTCTGGGCACTTGTTGAAGAATCTGCTCCACCTTCATGCACTTTATACTAGTCATCAAAAGCCCTTCAACATGTGAAGCCTGCAGATCAACGATCAGGAGAAACAGGCGACACATTTATCGCTGATGACCTCGATATAGCCACTTATTGATCAATGACATTGGTTCTCTCAGGCTGTCCTTCCTGACTGATTTTTCCATTCTCTCTTCCTCCCTCCGTTTGCCCCGCTCCCGCTGTCCTTAGTTTCCATGGAGACATCTCAGCAGCATTATTGTGGGTCGTGGGGGGTGTATATTGTTCAGATGGTGGGGATTTGGGGAGGAGGGGAGCCGGTCTCAGGCGTATCAGTCCTGTGCTATTGTGCGGATGGACTCGTGTGTGTGTGTGTGTGTGTGTGTGTTTGTGTGGTGTGTGTGTGAGCGTGTCGAGCAAGCTGTGAGTGCTGCTATTTTCTGCCATCGCTGTTAATGTTTCTGTGCCGGTGATGTGTTTCTGCTGTGATGGCCAGCAGACGGTATTGAGCTGGTAATATCTGCTGTGTGTCAGGCTGTTGAATGTGGAGTACTAGAGCTCGAGCCTGTTGAAATATACATGCTCCGCTTTCATGTTTTATTGAGAGATTTGTGCTGAGGTTATGCTGCTTCATACGGGAGGATTTTTTCTCTTTTTCTTCAGCTGTTTAAAGGAGTTATTTCTTTAAGTGGTTTTAGGATTATAGACTATGTAATGCTCATAAAGTCTTTAGTGATGATGTAATAATGCTTGATTCCATATTTAGTCATGTAAATCATGCATCAGTATTACTATTGCTTATATTTGTTATTGGAACAAATCTGCAACCCTATTAACAACTCGTCCTGTTCATGCTTATTGTTTAGAAAACTCTTCTGTGTAACTGAAGCGGTTTCTTAAACTGGCACATAATATCGCAGAGACTTGAGGGTCCATGGGCTCCTTTGACTTAAAGAAATAGAAAATTAACTCACCCTCAGTCCATCCCAGATCAGGATGTTTTTCTTCATCAGATTTGTAGAAATGTGTCATTGCATCAGTGTCTCAGCCATGGATGCTCTGCAGTGAATGGGTTCCGTCAGAATGAGAGTCCAAAAAGCTAATAAAAGCATCACAATAATTCACAAGACTCTTTTCGTGTTTTGTGGTACTTAAGTTTAAGAAAGAAATGAGCTTCTTCCACACTATAAAATGACTTCAGTGCAGCTATGATATCAAGCACTTGTTCAGCAGATCTGCATCTGTCGTTTTTTGCTGGAATTATTTGTCAAATTACTTGTAAAATTTGAAGCAGCACTCTTTACCTGTGACTATATTCACGATATAACATGACATCTTGAGCCGTATTGCTTAGTAAATCTTTTTACTAGGCCACAGTTTCATTTGGAAAAATCTCTTTCAGTGATTCAGCTTGTGAGCTCACATTAAAATGTCCTTTATAGAGCTGTTTCTATGAAGAATGCGCGTTTTCTGGATTTTTGCCACTGGACATTCACTTTGCATGTCTCTTATAACGTATCTGAGGGTGCAAAAAAATTTAAATACTGAGAAAAAAAAAAATCATCTTAAGTTTTCCAAATTACGTTTTTAAGCAATGCATTATTCTCATCACTACTTAGTTCTTGATATATTTTCCGTAGGAGTGTACAAAATATCTTCATGCACATGATCTTTACTGATATCCTAATGATTTTTGGCCATGAAAGACATCTATAAAATTTTTTGGCCCATATGTGTCGATCATGAAGTTACGGTATGCCAGATAACTGTAACACAGCAAAGTGTAAAAAGAAGAAGAAACAGGGTTAATAAAGCTGATCACTGAAGGTCAGAAGTCATATTTAAATTCAAATCAGTCTTTGTGTGAATGTTCACCAACAGATATTCTTACATTTCAGGAGTCTTTGACTTGTTTTTCCCATTGAAAAACTCAGGTAGTGCCCTGCGCTCTATAGCATGGACACTAAGAGAGACAGAAACAGACTGTTGTGACTCTAGATTTTTCTCTCATGAGAAAACATTCACTTCCAATTTAAATGGTTGATTCTTGATCAGAATAAGTTTTAAAGTTGTGTGTAGTCACAGTACCTGTTATAGTCAAACCAAGCAGCATAGCTAGGTATAATGATATGATGGGTCTGTTCAGTGACATTATCCTCATGAAGGTCCGAACCCTTCACCGGTTCTCCTTTCACACTCAGAGAACCTTCTTCTTCTTCCTAGAAACACACAAACACATAGCTTTTTAGTATATATGTATATATGTACATATATATATGTCGATTTATTCAATTTAACTGATTGAAATATTGTACTATTTAAGGTCCACCAATCAAATCATGTCATTAAATCCTGATGTAAATGGCACTTGAGATACAAAATGTATAAACTTTTAGAATTCATATTTTCTTTCCCCATTTTAAGATACGATATTTGTGTAAAAATAAAAAAATAAAAATTGTTGGACAATTACTTAATGTAAATCATAATAAATGAACACCTGTTCTTAATATTTTTACATTAATTTAAATACCTATAAAATCCATTAAATTAAATTAGAAGCCGGATTAATTATTTGGTCTCAAGCCGCAGCAATATAAACTAAACATACGAAATGTGAAACTGTGAGGTGAAATACTGTAAAATGTGGTTTTGTATAATTGCTGCTTTTACCTTCCCGTACAGTCTCCATGTTCATCCTTCCCTGCTCATCTGGATGAAAGTAAAAAAAAAAAAAAAAAAAAAGGAAAACAGAAGTCATTTTTGCACATATACTTTGCTTCTAGGTAAAAGGAAAAAACTGTGTTCATCGCACAGAAAGATGAAGTATGTGCTTTTTATGTTAAAATACTTCCTCCTATCGCTGCTCTTCTGTGCACAGACAGCTGTAAGTACCCGTTCATAGGCTGATATCCCTGTTTGGTGACATCCTCTGTTTTTGCAATTCCACTTAATGCCATTAATTGCACAGAAAAGCACACACTTCACCTTTCGGTTAGTTTGAGTGGCAGGTGTGTTAGAGACAGATGCTACTGTAGACACATACCCAGGTCAGTCATAGTGCCTCCTTTCACTGGAGTAGAATCTGAGTCCTTCTTAGTCACTACACACACAAATATCAAGATTACACACAATCTAGACTAACTCGTTAGGAAAAACCAATGTGTGTGAATGTACCTGTTTTAGGTAGTGTTGCTTCCTCCACTGCAGGCACAGGTGAGGGTTCATCTAAATCTTTTGTCAAATCTTCCTGTTCTTCCTCTCTCTGTCCTCGTTTGGACTTAGTGTAGGGAGTAGTGGGCCTGAAAACACACAGAGGTCCATACAAAGACACAGAATGAGGTTCACATTTAAAATTTAAAAATAAAAATATTTTAATAAATTCTTTAAAACAAATGCCACTGTTTCCAGTAATAAAAATACCCTTTCTTGGTGTTTTTCTTCTTGCTCTCTTGTGGTGGAGGGGTAGGAGATGGAGACGGGGAACGCTTCCTTTTTTTGGCACTGCTGGGTTTTTTATCCTTCCTTTCATCTGGAGCGCTCACTTCATCTGTGAGAGTCTTTGCTGAAATTCTCTTCCTCCTCGGTCCTCCTTCTCCCACCTCATAGTCTTCCTCATTCATCCACTCGTTAAACTGATCTAGGTCCAGAATCCACTTGGCATGGACCTACACATACAAACACTTACAGTCAGGTGATAAATGGATGAATTTCTCAGATAACCATTTGCTAATTAATTAAAAAAAAAATAATATTTGAAAAAAAAAAAAAAAACTAAAAGACAGAGAGAGCATGTGCAAGACAAAAGAGACAAAGAAGAAGAGAGGTAAAGGCTCGGAGACAGATGGAGAGAGGTAAGGGGGGGTTTCTAACCTTCCTGGGTTTCTCAGCAGTGGGCGGATCCTCCACAGCAGCCTCCACCTCACTGGCTGAGATCCATGTGTCATAACTGCATCATGAACACAACACATTAATCCTGCAATAACATACACACCTGAACTCTCTGTGTATGTGTGTGTGTGTGTCTGCATAGCTCACCTATCCGGCCCGTACCCCAGTGTAGCAGCATCTGTTTCTCTCTCATTACAGTACTAACCACGCTTCTTAAAGCACCCACATACCATTTTTTTTAATATTACTACTGAAAACCTTTTCTTTTGTTTCTGAGGAACAAATTTTTTACCTTTGTGTTAGTCCTCTTGTTCCTACACGTGTAATTTGATATATTTTTACACTACGAAAAACGCAACAGACCGTCCGCCCTAGCTAGCATAATGGCACCACTACTTAATGGCGGACCGCTATCTTCAGTCACAGACCCCTACAAACACACATACATTTCTTGATCCTGAGTGACTTCAAAGAAAAATGGTATTACATACAAAACTGAGTGATATATAAAATATTTAATACATTTTTTCCCCTTATGTCAATTTTTAAAAATGCAATGATTCTGATGGCAAAAAAAATCAAATAACACTGTAAATAAAACTAGGATTGTTTTAAATCGGCCAGCTACTGCTTGTCAGTAGTAGAAACGATTTTGTAAACCTTATATTTGTACATTAATGAATAAATATTTAAATCAATAACTCTCTCTCGCTATATATCTATATAGATATATATATATATATATATATATACTAGATATATAATGACTAACTATGTAGTACCTATGGTACTAACTACAACGAATGGTTTTGGCAAGTACCTGGTGTCGTTTGATTATGTCCTTCAGTTTTCCCAGTAGCTTGGGCTCTATCTCTGAACTCAGGTAAATCACAGGTCGGGACAAACAGTTATTCTACAAAGAGAAAAACACATCATTATTCAATATTTCTCCTCACACATTTACATACTAATACATACCAACCATATCATGACCACAAGTGATGTTCATCTGACTGGATAACTGTGTGTGTGCATGAAATTGTGTGTTTGATACACACCTGTACCAAAGACTTTTCTATAGTCATGAACATTTCAACATTGCGGTCCATTCTCGAAGGATTCTGGAAGTCAAATCTCCTCCTGATGGATACAGAAGTGAACAACTAATGAGTATTAATTAGATTTTTGGTCTGTAATCACCGAATGAGCACATCACTGCTAAAATCAAAGATCTGATACACTAACTGAAAGTTCAAATGTAGCAAAAATGTCATGCAGAATGTATTCAGGAGCATGAGGACCAATTCACACCATGAGGGAGGCGAATCACGACTCTTCTGGCAAGTGTGTCATCAGGTTAAGTGTCAGAGTAATTATACAACAGCTGATTAGGCCACTCAAATAAATGGCAAACGCACATATTAAATGAACAGATACTTTCTGTCCACATGATGAAATAATATTTTTTACAGTTTTTCTAGGATATTTTTGTTAACATTTTTCATGAATTTAGAGTAATAGCCTACTCACAGAACATATTTTTTTCACAATGCTTACAGACCGTCAGGATAACATTATGTGAGCTGCTTTAAACTATTTGTACTTGTAAAAAGTCCCTATACAATCCTTTACCTTGATATAAAACCATATCTATTTTGTTTAATTACTTGCTATCTCTATCTATCTATCTAGTATCTATCTATCTATACATACTAAATACATACATATAAAACGTTACAAATTGTTATATTGTGGAGATAAAAATATTGTTATTTTTATTCTATTCTTTAAATCAAATTACTTTATAGGAATGGAATGCTTTGTATTTTTTGGGGGGGGTTTGGGGTGGTAATTAAATAATAAAGAGAGGTGAAAGAGGGTAAGAGAGGACCATTACCATCCTTGATCACTCTTGAACTTGTAGGCAGCAGCCAGAATATGACACAGAGCTCCTCCAGATTTGAAATCCAAAAAACACTTCATCTAAGGGTGAGAGGAGAGCTTCATCAGCACTCTACAATGCTGATCACTTTAATGCACTTGATTCAATATTATTACGAAAGAAGTCTTGTGTGAATACCGGTAGTTTAGTGAGGGGAGGGTTGCTGACATGCCGGCCAAACACTTCCTCCTGAAACTGAAGCAGCTGAACATCCCCCCCCGATATGCACCAACTTGACAAAGATTTATTGGTAGGGGTCTGCTTGAATATCTAAAAGAAACAGAAAGTTTTTAGACGTTGAAACCATAATAAAAGGGACCACACCACACCCACCCCCACCCAGCCACACATATATAATGCATCATGCTGGCAGATTAATCAGTCAATATTTGGCCATTCTGATACTATTAATAAGTATAGATTTTTTGTAAACTGTGTGGCCATTGCAATCATTAAATTGCATTACATATACAGTGGTGTTTAAATTCATGTTAATTCCGCCAAATTTAATGTTGATAATATATGAAATTAGAAAAATGCAAACGCAAAAAAGATTTTACCAGGCAATTGATCCAAAACATTTCATAGGCCATAGTATCGCTCAACCACTAATAGGGACATGCTTGCTACATCTACATCACGTGACATTTTAAAAGCTTAAATCAGTTCTTTTAAATTACATAAAAGTGAAACAAGGAAGGCTGTAGCCAACAGCTTCAGTCCTGTGTTTGTCATGACAGCACATATATTTTATAATTTAGATAAATATTTTTATTTCTAGTTTCAGTTTTCATTCATTTATTTAATGTTTCAATATTCATAACCTTTAATTTGTATATTATTTATGCAATGGGAATTCCATAAATGTAAAAACATACGTTTATTAAAATTAGGATGGTTTTGAACTACATTACATTAAAACAGGTTTTATATGTAAGGAATTTCTTTCTTTACATCAGATACGAAACACCTTGACTAGTTCATGCATATGCGAATAGAGGTGTTTCATTAGCGGGAAATTAGACTTTGTTGCAGGCTATAGCCGGCTCCCACACATTGTTTCAGTGTATCATGTACTTCCCATGGGTATTGTTTTGGGGTCAAAAACTGAAAAGAGAAAAAATATTCTTCACATCCGACTGTGAATTTGTCATCGTCTGTAACACATGGCTGTTTTTACATACACGGGGCGCGAGGCGGATTTGGCTGCACATCTGGATACACGCACTTGCGCTGCCAGTACCGCAGCCCCGTTACACGAGCTGGCCTTTCCTTGTATGAAAGAGAAAGGCCATTCATAAAAACCTATTAGATAAGGTCAAATTACTATCCAGAGATGTGGAAACGACACTAGATATTATAGATAAAGCCAATTCTTGGGTACGTCTTAAGACTTTTCTCAAGACGCGCATCCAGCATCTTCTATTGTCTGAGACGCGTCAGACTGGATTTTAAACAGCTGGATTTCTCCCCATCTCCTTTCTGCCTACCCGCCTCGAGTCTGCCCTTTCCTGCATATATATCACAATGACCGTCCGCGTTGGTTACAAAAAAACGAATGGTACCTTTTTATAATTCTTGCCCAGCCAAACCCGGACATTGTCGAACTGCGAGACAGTATCAGACGCTTCGAAATATTTTACATTCGGGCCGCCGTCTTTCTTCCGTACCGCCATCTTTGTCTGCTCGAAAGATTTGCCACCCACCGCCCCCTGGCGTTCATTTGTTTTTACTATAAAAGTCGAAAGTAATAGTCGATCGATATGAAACGACCTCCATTCTGGCTCAAATTATAGGCTTGCGCTTCCATTGCAGTTTTGGAAAAATCTGAGTCAAAATGGCGGACAAAGGTGCCCAGTGTCTTCCCGGCATCCCATCCCCCTCCTCAAATAGTGAAATCTCGTTGAGCTTTGCACAATAGATTGTTGTAGTCCTCATATTTTAGTAAATTTGAAAGCCCTCTAACAATTGCCCTCAGATTGTAAAACTGTAACGGCAGATCACCCAAACCACTTGATTTTTCAACGCTCAACAATATTTACTCCGCGTCAGCCAACGGTAAGTAATTTTGAACGGTTAGTGATAATTACAGGAACCAAATGTGCCATTCATCATGCCATTAATGTATAACTCACGGCGTTGTTAAACTGGATGCACTTGAGCATCCCGAACTCTTCAAGTTCAAGTCTAGTTTTTGCAGTAAATAGCGATACCTGAAGGTTGCCAATAGATGGGGCTGTTGTCTAAAGTAAAGTTTTGTCAAAGCTGTGTGCTTAGGGCTAGTAAGTTTTTAGGTTGAGTCACTGTTATAAACATGTGGCCTTAAACGGTTATCTCATGTTCTGCCCGTTCAATGGGCAGTAAACATGCTCAACAAAGTATCAATATGATATCTCCTAACTTTCTTTAAACTTCTTACTGTTTATTACACGTGCTGCCTTGTCCATGCTTACTGTTGATAGCATACATCTATCTATCTATCTATCTGTCTTAAAGTTGTGCATTGTAAAAAAGTAATTATAGATTTTTGTTTATGTGTATTTGGAGGATGTGTTTGTGAGAATCTTTCACCCTTCAGTGTTTTCTCAAATGACATCTTAAAGTCTGAGACCTTGCGTACACAAGAAATTAGAGTTGTAAAGACCTGCAATGTCAGTGTAGATTGACAAACAGTGAAACCTTCTCCTTCCTAACCTTGTTTCTGTCAGAGTTATCATACTTTTAGAGAGTGTTGGTGTTGCTGTCTAGCCAATCTCTTTGACCTTTTTACTATTGTCCTTCAAAGGATGCCCAGCCATCTATCTCCCCTCATTACCAAGGAAATGTGTCTGCGTCTGGTTGTGTGTGTGAGGCACGGTGAATAGTAATCAACACTGTCAATGGCTTCCTGACTAATTAGTGGTGTGTTTGAGAAAAGCATAGAGAGTGTTTTTGTTTTTTTGTTAATAGCTAGTTTGGTTCTTGATCTCAATCTATTTGAACTGTTTTTCTTCCTTACATGTTCTTTTTATGGGAGTTCTGTAGCTCAGTTTCATATTGAGGGAGGCATGTATTGATTATATGTTGGTTAGTTAAGTAGGTTGCCTGGTCTTCATGCCTTCAGGCTGTTCAAATACGCACACTTAACCGAAATAAACCACTCAGAATATTAAATGTCCAGCTTTAATTAAAAATGGAAGGCAAGTTGAAAGAAAGATGGACGCGAATGTGTTTATTTTTTTTTATTTACAGCATGTCTAGTCTTTAACATGCCAGAATAAAAGTCTATAATAATGATTAATTACACAACTGCAAGGCTTTACAACAGCAATCAACTAACGTCCAATATTTCGAAGCAATTTTTTCTTACACTTTATTTGATATGGACACTGTGATCACTACATTGCTGATAAATGGCACACAACACACACACACACACACACAGAAACGGGATGTCTTCAGATTACAGATGGATCAGGTCACTTTAAATGTTTAGTCCACTAACTAAATTGATTTATAATTATCATTTATAATTTCACAATAATCTCAAAGTTCCTCCACTGTGTACACTTAGTAGACATAAAGGCTAAAACGTACAGTTTCCATGCCATGAAATGCATACAGCCTTTTCCAAGTGATGCACACACATACATATGGTGCAGAGGGAGAATGGTGATCCAGTAAAATGCAACAAGATAATTCTGGGTAATCCTTAAAATTAGTTTTCTTTTTAACCTAATGGATGAACTTTGCACACAACATAATGTAATGGTGTTAATTGGAAAAAGCCTGACACTGTGATTCAGGGAATTTACATAAAAAATATCAACTAAATAATCATTCTGTTCACCATTGGTGGGCTAAAAAAAAAAAAGACTCTCAAGGTAATTGCCTTAAAAGTAGCAAATACACCATGATCAGACCAAGATGACTGTTAGCAATACAAGTCAATACAAAGCATCTATAACTTGATTAAAGTAACATGAAATCAAATTTGAATAAATTATATTTATTCTTAATTCACATTCAGTGTTATTGTGATCAATTAATCTGTGTACATTATTCAAAAAAAAAAGTTTTATTAAAAACGTAATAATTTGCTTCACCTCCAAAATAAGCTTAGTAAGCTGTTTTTTCTTATGAAGAACCATTTTTTTTGCGGTATGTAGTTCGAGTTAGTTACACTGATTTTTTTTATTAGTATTTTTTTTCTTTTTCAAGCTGTTAAGATTTGTTTTCAGAGAATGTTTGTTGTCTTAATACTTTGGCAGTTTTTTTGGTATTTAAATTTATTGAGGCTTATGCTTAAAACAATTTTTTTATGGAAGTAGACAAAATTTAGATTGTGCACTAAGACAGACCACATTTTACAGTCCAGTCAATTGCCAGTGGATAAAATCAAGTCCCAGCATATGTTTTTTCTCTTTAAATATCCTGTTTCACTTTGAATTACATCATATATGAAAATAAAATGGGTTACTAATGCTGTTGACTTTGTCACTATAATCAGAAAGTATACTATCAGTTTTGAAGTTCATTTTACATTTTTTTTTCTCTTGGCATTATATCATGTTGTATCGCTTGTATCAGATGTTGTTGTCTATCAGTTGGCCTGATGTGATGGTGTTAAATATGTGATAATATATTTATATTTTTGAATGTTTGTGTATTTGTTAGTCGGGGTAGATGAGAAAGCCGCTGAATGTGCTGTATTTGTTGGTGTTTCCTCCATGCACTTTTCCGCCATCCAGCTGCACGCATACTTCATCTCCCACGTCTAAATGCAGGATCACACTGTTAGAGGCGTAGTCATAATTCTGATCGGCGTCCTGAGCAATCGCACTGGCCCTCACCTATGAGATGGAATGAGAGAGAAAAAATGGTTTGAATGTTTATTAAAAGGAAGAGTACATTATAATAATCAGGGGAGAAAGAGTAGATACGTGTTCAGTGAATAACAGCTTGAATTCTTTTAAATATTATATCTGTCTGCTTCTACCCATTGTCAGTACGCAGATGCCTTTAAATCCTTTAACCTCACTGGAAACTGGCAATCTTTCTCTCTCTAACAGTCTTTCCCTCATGTCTTATGAGTTCTCATCTCCTCCCTAAGTAGGCTATGGGATACACAGAACAGAGAGAGAACAAAAGACCAAGACAGACCAAGGTCCGAGGGAATAAGGCTTATTGATCTGTGTGTTGCATGTGTGTGGTGTGTAATTCATTGGAAAGGCTGTTAAACACAACAATGTACCAATGTAACAACAATGTAACAATGTACAAATTTGTTCAATTGTTAAACTCATATAATACCATTTCTTCTGCATATATCAAGCTTTAGCAATATTAAATTACTTAGTCATGCCAACCAAGCTATTTGAAGAAAAAAAAACACATGTGGTACAAGATAAAGAACTAACATTTAATTATTTTTTGAACATCAGCATTAAAATAAACACATCTGTCTCAAACAATTCAGGTCACAACACTGATTTATGTCTATACAGCTTCAACCAAAGCCTAATTTTTGCACTGCTAATTAATGCATGATCTTAGTATATGTAAGAATCAAAGCATAATTAATGCTTCCAGTCCTGTGTATAATTAATGAGTATAACTCAAATGTATTTAATTCTCACTGCTTACCATCCAAGGTCTGCTACCATCAAATAATCTATAAGATATTTATATATTTTTTTCAATTCTACATTACCCATAATACACACGTTGTACTTTTGAAGCATGTTTTCCCAATATATTTCAGTCGCGTCTCCAAGCGATCGACATTTTCTTGAGTTGCGCTTAATTCTTCTCACATCTACTCATTAATTATCCCTGTCTTCCCCTCATCTTTCTTTTCCCAGCACCTCTTCCCCCATATCTGTTCAGTCCTTGCACAATCTATCCATCTTTTTCTGCTGGAATCGTAATAAAATGCAGGTCACGCGCGTGTCTCCACAGCGCGTCTCGTGTTGGCGCTTGTCCCTGTCCAGTCTAAATCGGATTGATTAACGGCGCGAGGTGGCAGCTCCCGCGGGAGGCCTGGGGCTGCGTCGGGGCCTCGCTGGCTCGGTAATTGCCCGGCGCAGTGGCTCGGCTGTTGCTCCTAATGGGGCCCACTCCTCAATAACTCCACTGTATCACAATAAACGGAGCCTCGTACGACCACCGGTCAAATGGAGTCACCAAGTATTAACTGTGTGTGTGTGAAATAGAGAGACTTAGCTAGCTAGCATGTGCATTGTGTTGCTTCCCCCCCAGTGATTTCAACAACCCGTTATCAGATTAAATAGCAGGTCTTTGGTTTAAACTATACAGACAGTTTCTGACAGAAACAGCATGATGATAATGCAAACATATTCGTTAAATAAATTCAAGAACCAAATATGCTCAGAAAAACATCCAATTGTCAGAAGTGAAAATAATACACAGAAATACACACAAATTATTGGTGGTGAACCTAATTTATTTCATTTGGTTGTAGACGTAATTTATTTTAGTTGACTTTTATGAAAGCCAATAAAATAAACTACACATGGCACAGGGCTTTCTGCTGCTTTTAAATTCATTTTCATTTTTTTCAAGATTGTATTTATTTTTAAAATTATGTTACTTTGGATTTTATTTGTTTGGCAATCCATAAAAGCACATACATGTGTTTATTCCTGTGAAAAAGATCTGTGGACTTCAGCTGTGCCGTACATAATATTCCTAAAGTTTCATGACTAAGTAAATTTCTTATCATCAAATAAAAAAGAAAATACATTTTTTAGAATGTCAGTCCTCTTGCATACACAGAGGGCATAGCTTTACCACAATCTGTAACCTCAAAATATATCATGTTCTCCAATGCTAAAGGTTAACACTGTGATTTATGAATTCATGAATGAACCATTTATCTCCTGTAATTTTGTATTCATACAAATCCCCTGTTTCTGAGTAACATTTAAGAGGCTAATTGGTTATATGACTGCAGGGCTCCCTGTATGACTGATTTTACTTGAAATAGTAGCGCTTCCCTTATCTGATGCAAGTACTTTTTAATTTCACTAATATGTATTGGTCAGAAACAAGCTTGGATGGAAAGAAAAAGGAACTGAGAAAGATCAGTTTTGTGACATAATCTAAGGTGGCCATGAAGAAGCCATGCAATTTTAACCTTCTTTCTTTTATGTCCTTTATAAATCTCCGTCTTTCATTTTCTCTCTTTTTAATCTTTGTTGACTTGAGTGAGCAAAGGTGGACAGTGAGAGCATCAATGAGATGAAACAAGAATGAATGAAATTAATGTGCCAAATTGTTTGCCACAAACATTTCAAACAAATTTACCAGTATTTCCATAATGGCAGCTTTCCATAATTCTTCCTTGTTGTCAGTCTCTTTTCACAGTCCCTCCTCAAGGTTAAAGGCTCCAGGTGTGTGTTTCTTAGTATGTCCTTTAACTAGTAAAAATGACGATACTTGAGAATCTAAGTGCCTTGCATGATGCAGGTTTCATGTATGTTTTGTACTGTATGTCTCTCCTGAATGGGCCTCCTCACAAACACTGACGTAGTCTCAGAGTTCGTATTAGATTGAACTTTTTTCCATGCAAAGGGCAGTGAAAGCACAGGAAATTAGAGCTACTGTAGAGATACAAAAGAAAAAAACAAGACGCAGAGAAAGTGCAGATGCGTAGACAGGGAAAAGGGGTGTACAAGTATCTAATGCAACAGCTGGAAAAACCTGTCAAGGTACTGTGGGATTACCTCATTAACTAAATTAATTAATTAATTGGAGGATGTAAACTCATTAGCTGCTGTGTAATTGACAGGATGTTCGAGGCTTTTCTAACAACTTCTCTGCATCACACCTTAATTAGTGCCGCATTTCTCTGACGAGACCACAGAGAGGGAGAGATTTTCGAAAGAGATGGGGAGGTGAAGTGCTAAAGCTGAACCCAAAGTAAAAGCAAGTCATACAGTGGGATGAGAAGAGACATGTTTACATAGCCAAGAATCAATTACTGAATTAATTAATCAAATTTGTAATGAGAAACAAATTGGCTGGGTATTCGACTTGAGTGACATTAATTTGTGGACGTTGCGCTCCCTGCTGCACCCCTCATGATGCTGTTTTCGTTTCTTATTCAGCCCCATGCAATCTATCCCTGCCATGAGGAGCCAGACTTTAACTAATAAGTGGCATTTCACAAATACATTAATATTCAGAGTTCTCTAAAAATAAAACTGCCACAATCTCGCTGCAGTTACAGGCCGCAAATTTTGGCCTGTCTCAAAATGTGTTGGAATCTACCTGTATTGGATGGAAGATCATAGACTATGCTTATAGTATCAGCTTGTGCAAATCTATGACCTGCAATGAGGTCAGCAGTCCTTTCTCGTTCTGTCTCTCACTTACACATGTGCTCACACTTTCTGTCGTTTTGCTCATCAATCTTACTTACACTGATCTGATGCTGTCTGTGTCTCTGGCCTCGCAGTAACACTTTCTCCCAACCTCTCTGTCGGCTCTCCACTGATTAGCCATCCATCTTCCTCTGCTCCGTTCATCTCTCTATCATCCCACACCATTTTGCCGCCTCCCATCGCACAGCCTGCTCATCTGGGTGGGCTCACACTTTCAGGTTTCGCCTTTGCCTTTTTCATTTTAAAAAAGCTATAATAAATATAGCGCAAATATTATTTTACAGTGTCATAGGCAGGTTTTCCAACAGCTTCTATTTGAAAATGAAAAGTCTTTCATTTATTTACTCACCCACCTCATGTTAAAATCCTGTATGGTTATTTTCTTGGAACAAAAAAGAAGACAGAACTCTGTGTGTCAATACATTAAAAGTCAATGGGGTCCAAAACAACATTGGACCCCAATGAGTATCAATTTTGTGACCAAAACCAACTTCATTTTGTAACTTTTGTAATGACATAATGGTGGTAAAGAATGACAGAAATTTCCTTTTTGGGTGAACGATCCCTTTAGAGCAATCCCCCACACTCATGTTGTGTGGTTGTTTGGGGAAAATGCTTGACGGACCTTGAGATGGTTAAATAATTTAGCTAAGGGGTGAGATAATTATGAGGGCAGAGAGAGACATTGTCAGAGTGGGGCGCTGTGTGTGTGTTTGGCCACCACTGTGTACCCAGGTGGCAAGAGGGCCTCTCTCTTAACGAATGAATGATTAACAAAGAGAATCACGGGCATGCAATACATACTTACTCTCTCATAATTCTCACTTTCCGGCATCGCTCCTCGCATTATTGCGGCTTGGAATCCGAGCAGTCTGGCCTGGCAGCGCATGAAGCTATTGTTAGATCAGCATAACTTGTTTTTATGTTATATTATAGCAGAAGCCATGGCTGGCTCCTCTTAGAGATAAACCGAGTAACAGCCTCAGTACAAACTTCAGTATTGTATAAATATGTGCGATTACTCATAAAGTCAATTCAGGTAACTTTTGATCTGATATTACAGTCAAAAAGTGTCCCAATTTGCCCTTAAACTAAATTTAAAAAGTGACATTGTGTAGCAGTTTCTCAAATTAGATTTCAAAATGATTTTTCATTGTTTATTCATTGTATTTGGGTTCACTCTGTCATATCCTAATATTAATATAATATTTTTTGACATAAATATAACCAGTTACTTTAGATGTTACCACTTTGAACAAACACTGATGTGTGTTTTTTGGGGGGATATATTTTTTCCTCAATTTTTTTTAAGGATAAATCCACTGGTTTAAAATGCGAATCCACCGCATGAGTTTGGCTTCACATGCAGAGCTTGTGCATTTGAATCAATATTTTTTGCAGAGAAGGTTCATATAACTAGTTCCACCACTAGTATTTCACAGATACACTTTTTGGATCCCAAAGCTGTGGATTCACTACAATCGGTTTCTTTTGTGCTGGATCATGTATGATGAACAGACAAAGGGCATTAAAGGCAGGTGTTATGTCATGTTAATGGAAGTGTGATGAAGGGAAGCTGACAGGTTGCTACAGACTCATTAAAGGGTTTTCATCACTTCCTGTCAGATATATCTGTCACAAAGGGCCAAAAGCGCCAGGAATCTGTGTGTGTGTGAGAAAGACAGAGACACAGTGTGTATGTAAACACATGTTGCCGAGGGAATTTTTATATCTCTTTGGATAATCCCCGCTTTCTGTTCCACTACTAAAAATCAAAACTGAGCGGTTGAGTTGAGAGCGCCTGAATCCCAGATCCGTGTCATGTTTCACCAGATGGAGAGGTTTTTTCTCTCCTTACTTTTTTCATTTATTCTAAATTCACGGGTCCTGTGAGGACTGTCTCCAGCTGTTGCATTTCGTTCCACTCCAGAGAGAGTCAAAGAGAGAGCTTTTGCTTGTTTGTGTGTTACAAATGTCCTCTTTTCATCAGAAACTAATTGCCTTTTGCTATTTCTGACTCTTAAAATAAAAAAATAGTTTATTCTGTTCAAAAATGGACTGTTCAAATCACATTTGAACCCATTTTGATATGCTATACTCTTCGTAAGTTGTCATTGTCTTCTCTCTCTCTCTCTATATATGTTTCGCATTGCCTATTTTTCCCCACTGTAGGTATCTACAGCAAGGCTTCAAGTGATAGGCTGAGAAAATGACTGCTGAATAATTGAGAAGCTGCCTTACTGGATCCTATTTGAATGTTAAATGTATTCCTTAATCCAGCCGGTGAATCTAATATTTGTTTGATATTTCAGTCAAATCACACTCTTGTTTTTTTACAATTCATTCACGTCTGACTTTGTCTAGTTAACATACCTCTTAAAACTTAGTTTGCAAACTCTTCCATTGCACAGAGTGAATCCAAAGTCTTCACCAGGGATGTGCAAAACAAAGAGTTGAATTGGCTGTCTTTCAATTTATGAGTTGGAATTTGAATTGAATTGGTCACGGCCCACAAGAACCCATATTGGAATGACAGGAAAAGGAATTTACTGGTGGTAATACACACAGGATTCTGGAAATGAAGTCTTCCTTGACCATTGTCCGACAAAATTTAATATCATTTAAATATGGCCATAAGCTGATATATAAATATAAGATAAATAGGTTCATTTCAAACACATCTATCTTCTATCGAGCTAATCTAGCTATCATCTATCTATCTATCTATCTACTATCTGTCGGTTTCATCTCTCGGTAAACTTCCTCTGCAAATCAACTTCCACCAAGGATTTGTCAGCAATGTACATACGTAGTGTGGACAAACTTGCTTTTCAGTTAAACTACCTTTACAGTTTTTTTATTAATTATTATTTTAAATGCTGGTGTCCCAGCATCAAAATCAAATTCCTGAATCTTGGTTGCTCCCGTACAAATCAGGTGTTGAATGGGAAGTAAAAGGCATTCTCAATTCCAGCTTGTATGGCACACAGTCCTTGTGTAGCCACACACACCCACACACACCACACACACAAACACACACCAGAGTCACATGGGCGCACTCCTCCTGCCATTTCTTCTTGAGGTCGGCCCACATGCTAGTTCCATCTCCGCCCCTCATGAGCACGTGATACGTGAAGAAGTAGATTCCAGGAAGAGGGCAGGTGAACTTGCCTGTGGTAGGCTCATAGTAATTCCCTACATTTGTCACCACATCATCAAACTTGAGAATCTCACTCCCCTCATGTTGCTTGCGCAGACCAGCATAGAAGGCAATTTTGGGGCTATAGAACGATGGGATGTATCCCCCTGGGCCTGGACCTGGAGGTCCAGGCGGACCTGGCTTTCCTGGTTCTCCAGGTGGCCCACGTGGACCTTGTGGCCCTTGGTTTCCACGAAAACCTGACTTGCCTCCTCCTCTGCGTCCAGGGGTGTCGGGAGGAGGAGACGAAACAGGTGTTAGTTCATTGGTGGGTGTTAAAGAGTCACAGACCATCTTGCAGCTTCCAAGCATCTCATAATGCGTACCTCCGCCTCCAGACCCACCCAGTTTGGTGCTATGGACCAATAGCGGAATAGCGACCAGTAGCACCAGCCCCACCCCAAAAACAAAATGGGGGGCCCCCCCCCCCCCCCCACGCCCACTGCCGCGCCATAACGCGTTTTCCTGCGGCTGAGGCGCGAGAGCGTGATAGAGAGGAAGTCACTTCCTCCCTCCCCTTTAGAAAACCTAGGCCCCGCCAGAATGAACTCCTGGGAAATAAAAAAAGCCCTCTAAGGTGAGAATAGAAAAGTTAACAAGGTACCCCATACGTTGACACGTCTTTGTGTCTGAGGATGGACAAAAAATAAATGGGTGGGTCGATAATAAAAAATCCACACTCGTCAGCAACAAACAAAGCAAGAGCCTAGAGTGAATAGGTTCTAAGGGTGTCTGTGTTCAATTCCTTTTAAATGTTTCAATTTCTGCTATTTTCCCCCTCTGCTTGCATTTACTATTTCAAAATCATAACCACCAGCCCACTAACCACTACCTCTTCTGAGTGACACACACTAGACCCAGTTATCGCTCCATATAAACAGCAATTCTGGATGATCCAGTGGGTTTATATTGTCATATAAATATATATCACTTGTCTGATATAAGTAACATGGGGGATTTGGTGTCTCCAAATGTTCGTCCGTGGATGGAGATTCTATCAGGAGATGTGGAGGTGTATTTCTCAGGGGTTGCTGTATAGCGGTGGCGTTTCCTTATAGATTGGTTGAGTGACAACCGTGTGGCTTATTTTTCCATGAGAAATTCAAGAAACATTCTGGAGAGTTCCCAGAAAAGTCCATGTCCACTGCAGCATTTAAACAAACTCTGCCCCTCCTCTCACAGAAGAAAGCTGTGACTGTGATTTAAATTTATCATCAACAATCCACGCTGTATATATACTTTTGACAGTCTTAAACCTTCAAATGCATATTAAGCGCTTTGCTGGTAAACGTCCTGTAGGCCCGATGGAAAATGGAAGGTAAGATATAATTTTAAATCAGGCTCACAGCACTCTGGGTGATTTTCAGTTCCCGCTGGTCTTCATCAAACTTCAGCAGAATAACATTCAGGTTCCAAGATCAACCTCCTCTAGCGTCTTGTCATTTTTCTCACTGGGGGGGGGGGGGTGGGGGGGGAAGTTGGGAAAAAAACAAAACAAAAAAAACAGCAAAATAGCTAATTAAAGAACTTGGAAAACTTATGACACATCATTTTACGAGAGCTGCCACGGAGTCACCTGACGCTTTTGGAATGGCTGTGCTCTTATTTGAGGTCTAGTCCAATCGTATGCATTAACCGTAAAAATGATTTTATGAACAGGCCTTCCTGGTGCCTGCAGGTGGTTGCCATATAGTCTTATTTTAAATAATCATGTTATTTGTACTGACTATATCATTCATGAGTTGGAGATACTACATCACATATCTTGACACAATAATGTCTCCAAAGAAACTCCAAACAGTATCATCATCCACAGATGTAATCATTTTCAATATCAGATAACGATCAATTGGTTGTGTCTTCTTGCTTGCTAGGTCTTGTCCATTTACATTCAATGCCAATCTATCGCATATTAACTTTTGTCATGGCACTCACGTAGGCCGGCGCATTAAACCATAACAAACTATTTTTCCTTGACCCCCCCCCCCCCCCATTTATTCCAGTTAAATAGCATAGCTCGAAAGTCTATTTAAAATTTGTAAAAACATTTTCAAGAACAATACCACGGTAAAACATTCACCGACCTAATCATTCCCCATGATAGGAAATTGACGAGTAACCTCGTCAAGACACCGCTCGCTCTCTCTGCGCGAAAGCTTCAGAATTTTCAGAGAATCCTCGCGCCTTCGGGTTTCTGTAACGTCCCTGCTGCGTGTGGCGCTTTTGTCAGATTGACATATCTCCTGTCGCTCCTTGGCCGCGTCTTGTGCCCCCGTGCGTGCGAGCTGCAACGGTAACACGATAAACACGACCTCCAAGGCTATTGGGGTGGATAAGTCAACTTCTACTGGCACGTGCAAAAAAAGGGCAGTAGTAACTCTGTCCGCGAGAGGACCGATAATACAAAAGGTGCGAAGCTGTGCAATATGTGAGTAGGATACTGTAAGCCATCGCCAACAAAACAGGACGCTTTTCGGAGTACACACACAACAGCACGAAAGGAGGGCGGACTAAAGGACACAGACACGTGATATCAGACACTATGGCAGACGTCGAAGACACTAGATGGGCACATAGGGCGGCTTGAAGAGGGGGGGGAAAATATAAGGTAGTAGAACTGATAAGAGCACCGATCCTCATTAGGTGGCCATAGAAACGCGCCAAGCACTGGCGAGTCGGTGCAATCTTCTCGCCCACTGAGGAGAATGAGTTCTAGTGTGGAAAATACAGTTAACGTATCTATCACGCAAGCCAGACATGACAAGGATCATCGCATATAGATCAGCGGCAACCAAGAAACAGAGAAGACCTGCAGACAATTTTCATCTGACAACCATTCCACAGCAGAGTGACCGGTAAAGAAAAACCCGAGCGGCGAGATTCTCTACAGAGTCTAGCTGTTCGCACGCATGAGAGAGGAGCTGCGGTGTCCGTGCGGTTCCTCGTCAATTTCATTTCTCTGGGAATTTCTTAGGTAGGTAGACTTGTTTTACCGTGGTTCTTTTGTTTTCTTAAAAATGTTTTCAAACTTTTAATTAGAATTTTTCGATGATAGGCTATTGTAATCTGGAATCAAATTGGGGGGGGGGGGGGTCAGGCAACAATTTTTATGGGTTTATGAGCATCCTACGTAGTGCCATACAAAAGTTAATATGCGCATATATTGGCATTTGAATGTAAATGGACAAGACCTGCAAGCAGCTGACACAACATTGATTGTTATCTGATTATTTAAATGATTACATCTGTGATGACTGATACTGTTTGTAGTTTCTTTGGAGACATATTGTGTCTGTGATGTAGTATCTGCCAACTCATGATTATAGTCAGTCAAATAACAATGATTATTAAAATAATACTATATGCAAACATGCATGTCACCAGGAGGCCTTGTTCATAAAAGCTCATTTTTACTGTTAAATGCATAATATTGGACAGAAATAAATAAGATCACAGCACATTCTCAATAAGCGTCAGTGAATCCGTTGGCAGCTCTCTTAAATGATGTGTCATAAGTTTTCCAGTTCTTCTAATTTAGCTCTTTTTATGTTTCAACTCAGTGAGAAACATGTCAAGACGCTAGAGGAGGTTGATCTTGGAACCTGAATGTTATTCTGCTGAAGTTTGATGAAGACCAGCGGGAACTGAAAATCACCCAGAGTGCTGTGAGCCTGATTTAAAATTATATCTTACCTTCCATTTTCCATCGGGCCTACAGGACGTTTACCAGCAAAGCGCTTAATATGCATTTGAAGGTTTAAGACTGTCAAAAGTATATATACAGCGTGGATTGTTGATGATAAATTTAAATCACAGTCACAGCTTTCTTCTGTGAGAGGAGGGGCAGAGTTTGTTTAAATGCTGCAGTGGACATGGACTTTTCTGGGAACTCTCCAGAATGTTTCTTGAATTTCTCATGGAAAAATAAGCCACACGGTTGTCACTCAACCAATCTATAAGGAAACGCCACCGCTATACAGCAACCCCTGAGAAATACACCTCCACATCTCCTGATAGAATCTCCATCCACGGACGAACATTTGGAGACACCAAATCCCCCATGTTACTTATATCAGACAAGTGATATATATTTATATGACAATATAAACCCACTGGATCATCCAGAATTGCTGTTTATATGGAGCGATAACTGGGTCTAGTGTGTGTCACTCAGAAGAGGTAGTGGTTAGTGGGCTGGTGGTTATGATTTTGAAATAGTAAATGCAAGCAGAGGGGGAAAATAGCAGAAATTGAAACATTTAAAAGGAATTGAACACAGACACCCTTTAAGACCTTATTCCATATAGGATATTTGATTTGTTTGTTGCTGACGGTGGATTTTTTTATATATCGAAAAACAATTTATTTTTGTTCATTCCTCAGACACAAGCCACGTTTCATCGTATCGAGGTCCCTTGTTAACTTTTCTATCTCACCTTAGTGCTTTTTATTTCCCAGAGTTCATTCTGGCCGGGCCTGGTTCTTCTAAAGGGGAGGAGGACTTCCTCTCTATCACTGCCTCGCGCCTCAGCCGCAGGAAACGCGTTATTGGCGCGGCAGTGGGCGTGGCCATGGTGCTGGTGCTACTGGTCGCTATTCCGCTATTGGTCCATAGCACCAAACTGGGTGGGTCTGGAGGCGGAGGTACGCATTATGAGATGCTTGGAAGCTGCAAGATGGTCTGTGACTCTTTAACACCCACCAATGAACTAACACCTGTTTCGTCTCCTCCTCCCGACACCCCTGGACGCAGAGGAGGAGGCAAGTCAGGTTTTCGTGGAAACCAAGGGCCACAAGGTCCACGTGGGCCACCTGGAGAACCAGGAAAGCCAGGTCCGCCTGGACCTCCAGGTCCAGGCCCAGGGGGATACATCCCATCGTTCTATAGCCCCAAAATTGCCTTCTATGCTGGTCTGCGCAAGCAACATGAGGGGAGTGAGATTCTCAAGTTTGATGATGTGGTGACAAATGTAGGGAATTACTATGAGCCTACCACAGGCAAGTTCACCTGCCCTCTTCCTGGAATCTACTTCTTCACGTATCACGTGCTCATGAGGGCGGAGATGGACTAGCATGTGGGCCGACCCTCAAGAAGACAACCTGGACAGTAGGAAACTGCGCCACAGTGACTTGTATGTGTGTGTGTTTTGTGTGTGTGTGTGTGTGTGTGTGTGTGTCGTCGTACACAAGGCTGTGTGCCATTTAGAGCTGAATTGAGAATGCCTTTTAAATTCCAATTCAACACCTGAATTTATATTAAGGGAGCAAACAAGATTCAGAATTTGATTTTGAATGCTGGAAAACAGAATTTAAATTAATTAATTAATAAAAAAAACTGTAAATGTAGTTTAACTGGAAAAGCAAAGTTTGTCAAAACTAAGTATGTACATTGGCTTGACAAATCCTTGTTTGGACGTTTTGATTTGAAGATGAAGTTTACAGAGAGATGACAGACAGACAGATAGATAGAACGATAGACAGATAGATAGATAGATAGATAGACATAGATAGAGTAGAGTAACATAGATTTGTTTGAAAATGAACCCACTATTTTATCTTTTATATTTAATATATCAGCTTATTAGCCATATTTAAATTATATTAACTTTTGTGGACAATGGTAAAGGAAGACTTAATTTCCCAGAATCCCTGTGTTGTATTACAATCCAGTAAATTCCTTTTCCTGTCATTCCAATATGGGTTCTTGTGGGCCGTGACCAATTCAATTCAAATTCCAACTCATAAATTGAAAGACAGCCAATTCAACTCTTTGTTTTGCACATCCCTGGTGAAGACTTTGGATTCACTCTGTGCAATGGAAGAGTTTGCAAACTAAGTTTTAAGAGGTATGTTAACTAGACAAAGTCAGACGTGAATGAATTGTAAAAAAACAAGAGTGTGATTTGACTGAAATATCAAACAAATATTAGATTCACCGGCTGGATTAAGGAATACATTTAACATTCAAATAGGATCCAGTAAGGCAGCTTCTCAATTATTCAGCAGTCATTTTCTCAGCCTATCACTTGAAGCCTTGCTGTAGATACCTACAGTGGGGAAAAATAGGCAATGCGAAACATATATAGAGAGAGAGAGAGAAGACAATGACAACTTACGAAGAGTATAGCATATCAAAATGGGTTCAAATGTGATTTGAACAGTCCATTTTTGAACAGAATAAACTATTTTTTTATTTTAAGAGTCAGAAATAGCAAAAGGCAATTAGTTTCTGATGAAAAGAGGACATTTGTAACACACAAACAAGCAAACGCTCTCTCTTTGACTCTCTGGAGTGGAACGAAATGCAACAGCTGGAGACAGTCCTCACAGGACCCGTGAATTTAGAATAAATGAAAAAAGTAAGGAGAGAAAAAACCTCTCCATCTGGTGAAACATGACACGGATCTGGGATTCAGGCGCTCTCAACTCAACCGCTCAGTTTTGATTTTTAGTAGTGGAACAGAAAGCGGGGATTATCCAAAGAGATATAAAAATTCCCTCGGCAACATGTGTTTACATACACACTGTGTCTCTGTCTTTCTCACACACACACAGATTCCTGGCGCTTTTGGCCCTTTGTGACAGATATATCTGACAGGAAGTGATGAAAACCCTTTAATGAGTCTGTAGCAACCTGTCAGCTTCCCTTCATCACACTTCCATTAACATGACATAACACCTGCCTTTAATGCCCTTTGTCTGTTCATCATACATGATCCAGCACAAAAGAAACCGATTGTAGTGAATCCACAGCTTTGGGATCCAAAAAGTGTATCTGTGAAATACTAGTGGTGGAACTAGTTATATGAACCTTCTCTGCAAAAAATATTGATTCAAATGCACAAGCTCTGCATGTGAAGCCAAACTCATGCGGTGGATTCGCATTTTAAACCAGTGGATTTATCCTTAAAAAAAATTGAGGAAAAAATATATCCCCCCAAAAAACACACATCAGTGTTTGTTCAAAGTGGTAACATCTAAAGTAACTGGTTATATTTATGTCAAAAAATATTATATTAATATTAGGATATGACAGAGTGAACCCAAATACAATGAATAAACAATGAAAAATCATTTTGAAATCTAATTTGAGAAACTGCTACACAATGTCACTTTTTAAATTTAGTTTAAGGGCAAATTGGGACACTTTTTGACTGTAATATCAGATCAAAAGTTACCTGAATTGACTTTATGAGTAATCGCAATATTAATACAATACTGAATTTTGTACTGAGTGCTGTTACTCGGTTTATCTCCTAGAGGAGCAGCATGTCTCTGCTACTCATATACTAAAAACATGTTATTGCTGAATATACAATAGCTCATGCGCTGCAGGCCAGACTGCTCGGGATTCAACACAGCCTCCATTAACTGGAGGACGAGATGCGGAAAGTGAGAATATGAGGAGAGTAAGTATTTATTGTCATTCCAGTGATCTCCTCTTGTGTTAAATCATTCATGTCTTTAAGATGAGATTCCCTCTTTTCCACCTTGGCCACACACAAACACACACACAGAGCCACACTCTGCCAAATGTCTATCTCTGCCCTCATTAATTATCTCTCCCCTTAGCTAAATTATTTAACCCATCTCAAGGTCCTCTCAAAGCATTCTCACAAACATACCACACCAACATGAGTTTGGATTCGCTCTTAAAGGGATAGTTCACCCAAATGAAAATTCTGTCATCATTTACACACCCTCATGTCATTCAAATTTTTACAAATTGAGGTTTTTGTCCCAAATTGCTACTCAATGGGGTCCAAAGTTGTTGTTTTGGACCCCATTGACTTTTAATGTATTGACACACAGAGTTCTGTCTTCTTTTTTGTTCCAAGAAAATAACCATACAGGATTTTAACATGAGGTGGGTGAGTAAATAAATGAAAGACTTTTCATTTTCAAATAGAAGCTGTTGGAAAACCTGCCTATGACACTGTAAAATAATATTTGCGCTATATTTATTATAGCTTTTTTAAAATGAAAAAGGCAAAGGCGAAACCTGAAAGTGTGAGCCCACCCAGATGAGCAGGCTGTGCGATGGGAGGCGGCAAAATGGTGTGGGATGATAGAGAGATGAACGGAGGAGAGGAAGATGGATGGCTAATCAGAGGAGAGCCGACAGAGAGGTCGGGAGAAAGTGTTACTGCGAGGCCAGAGACAGACAGCATCAGATCAGTGTAAGTAAGATTGATGAGCAAAACGACAGAAAGTGTGAGCACATGTGTAAGTGAGAGACAGAACGAGAAAGGACTGCTGACCTCATTGCAGGTCATAGATTTGCACAAGCTGATACTATAAGCATAGTCTATGATCTTCCATCCAATACAGGTAGATTCCAACACATTTTGAGACAGGCCAAAATTTGCGGCCTGTAACTGCAGCGAGATTGTGGCAGTTTTATTTTTAGAGAACTCTGAATATTAATGTATTTGTGAAATGCCACTTATTAGTTAAAGTCTGGCTCCTCATGGCAGGGATAGATTGCATGGGGCTGAATAAGAAACGAAAACAGCATCTTGAGGGGTGCAGCAGGGAGTGCAACGTCCACAAATTAATGTCACTCAAGTCGAATACCCAGCCAATTTGTTTCTCATTACAAATTTGATTAATTAATTCAGTAATTGATTCTTGGCTATGTAAACATGTCTCTTCTCATCCCACTGTATGACTTGCTTTTACTTTGGGTTCAGCTTTAGCACTTCACCTCCCCATCTCTTTCGAAAATCTCTCCCTCTCTGTGGTCTCGTCAGAGAAATGCGGCACTAATTAAGGTGTGATGCAGAGAAGTTGTTAGAAAAGCCTCGAACATCCTGTCAATTACACAGCAGCTAATGAGTTTACATCCTCCAATTAATTAATTAATTTAGTTAATGAGGTAATCCCACAGTACCTTGACAGGTTTTTCCAGCTGTTGCATTAGATACTTGTACACCCCTTTTCCCTGTCTACGCATCTGCACTTTCTCTGCGTCTTGTTTTTTTCTTTTGTATCTCTACAGTAGCTCTAATTTCCTGTGCTTTCACTGCCCTTTGCATGGAAAAAAGTTCAATCTAATACGAACTCTGAGACTACGTCAGTGTTTGTGAGGAGGCCCATTCAGGAGAGACATACAGTACAAAACATACATGAAACCTGCATCATGCAAGGCACTTAGATTCTCAAGTATCGTCATTTTTACTAGTTAAAGGACATACTAAGAAACACACACCTGGAGCCTTTAACCTTGAGGAGGGACTGTGAAAAGAGACTGACAACAAGGAAGAATTATGGAAAGCTGCCATTATGGAAATACTGGTAAATTTGTTTGAAATGTTTGTGGCAAACAATTTGGCACATTAATTTCATTCATTCTTGTTTCATCTCATTGATGCTCTCACTGTCCACCTTTGCTCACTCAAGTCAACAAAGATTAAAAAGAGAGAAAATGAAAGACGGAGATTTATAAAGGACATAAAAGAAAGAAGGTTAAAATTGCATGGCTTCTTCATGGCCACCTTAGATTATGTCACAAAACTGATCTTTCTCAGTTCCTTTTTCTTTCCATCCAAGCTTGTTTCTGACCAATACATATTAGTGAAATTAAAAAGTACTTGCATCAGATAAGGGAAGCGCTACTATTTCAAGTAAAATCAGTCATACAGGGAGCCCTGCAGTCATATAACCAATTAGCCTCTTAAATGTTACTCAGAAACAGGGGATTTGTATGAATACAAAATTACAGGAGATAAATGGTTCATTCATGAATTCATAAATCACAGTGTTAACCTTTAGCATTGGAGAACATGATATATTTTGAGGTTACAGATTGTGGTAAAGCTATGCCCTCTGTGTATGCAAGAGGACTGACATTCTAAAAAATGTATTTTCTTTTTTATTTGATGATAAGAAATTTACTTAGTCATGAAACTTTAGGAATATTATGTACGGCACAGCTGAAGTCCACAGATCTTTTTCACAGGAATAAACACATGTATGTGCTTTTATGGATTGCCAAACAAATAAAATCCAAAGTAACATAATTTTAAAAATAAATACAATCTTGAAAAAAATGAAAATGAATTTAAAAGCAGCAGAAAGCCCTGTGCCATGTGTAGTTTATTTTATTGGCTTTCATAAAAGTCAACTAAAATAAATTACGTCTACAACCAAATGAAATAAATTAGGTTCACCACCAATAATTTGTGTGTATTTCTGTGTATTATTTTCACTTCTGACAATTGGATGTTTTTCTGAGCATATTTGGTTCTTGAATTTATTTAACGAATATGTTTGCATTATCATCATGCTGTTTCTGTCAGAAACTGTCTGTATAGTTTAAACCAAAGACCTGCTATTTAATCTGATAACGGGTTGTTGAAATCACTGGGGGGGAAGCAACACAATGCACATGCTAGCTAGCTAAGTCTCTCTATTTCACACACACACAGTTAATACTTGGTGACTCCATTTGACCGGTGGTCGTACGAGGCTCCGTTTATTGTGATACAGTGGAGTTATTGAGGAGTGGGCCCCATTAGGAGCAACAGCCGAGCCACTGCGCCGGGCAATTACCGAGCCAGCGAGGCCCCGACGCAGCCCCAGGCCTCCCGCGGGAGCTGCCACCTCGCGCCGTTAATCAATCCGATTTAGACTGGACAGGGACAAGCGCCAACACGAGACGCGCTGTGGAGACACGCGCGTGACCTGCATTTTATTACGATTCCAGCAGAAAAAGATGGATAGATTGTGCAAGGACTGAACAGATATGGGGGAAGAGGTGCTGGGAAAAGAAAGATGAGGGGAAGACAGGGATAATTAATGAGTAGATGTGAGAAGAATTAAGCGCAACTCAAGAAAATGTCGATCGCTTGGAGACGCGACTGAAATATATTGGGAAAACATGCTTCAAAAGTACAACGTGTGTATTATGGGTAATGTAGAATTGAAAAAAATATATAAATATCTTATAGATTATTTGATGGTAGCAGACCTTGGATGGTAAGCAGTGAGAATTAAATACATTTGAGTTATACTCATTAATTATACACAGGACTGGAAGCATTAATTATGCTTTGATTCTTACATATACTAAGATCATGCATTAATTAGCAGTGCAAAAATTAGGCTTTGGTTGAAGCTGTATAGACATAAATCAGTGTTGTGACCTGAATTGTTTGAGACAGATGTGTTTATTTTAATGCTGATGTTCAAAAAATAATTAAATGTTAGTTCTTTATCTTGTACCACATGTGTTTTTTTTTCTTCAAATAGCTTGGTTGGCATGACTAAGTAATTTAATATTGCTAAAGCTTGATATATGCAGAAGAAATGGTATTATATGAGTTTAACAATTGAACAAATTTGTACATTGTTACATTGTTGTTACATTGGTACATTGTTGTGTTTAACAGCCTTTCCAATGAATTACACACCACACACATGCAACACACAGATCAATAAGCCTTATTCCCTCGGACCTTGGTCTGTCTTGGTCTTTTGTTCTCTCTCTGTTCTGTGTATCCCATAGCCTACTTAGGGAGGAGATGAGAACTCATAAGACATGAGGGAAAGACTGTTAGAGAGAGAAAGATTGCCAGTTTCCAGTGAGGTTAAAGGATTTAAAGGCATCTGCGTACTGACAATGGGTAGAAGCAGACAGATATAATATTTAAAAGAATTCAAGCTGTTATTCACTGAACACGTATCTACTCTTTCTCCCCTGATTATTATAATGTACTCTTCCTTTTAATAAACATTCAAACCATTTTTTCTCTCTCATTCCATCTCATAGGTGAGGGCCAGTGCGATTGCTCAGGACGCCGATCAGAATTATGACTACGCCTCTAACAGTGTGATCCTGCATTTAGACGTGGGAGATGAAGTATGCGTGCAGCTGGATGGCGGAAAAGTGCATGGAGGAAACACCAACAAATACAGCACATTCAGCGGCTTTCTCATCTACCCCGACTAACAAATACACAAACATTCAAAAATATAAATATATTATCACATATTTAACACCATCACATCAGGCCAACTGATAGACAACAACATCTGATACAAGCGATACAACATGATATAATGCCAAGAGAAAAAAAAATGTAAAATGAACTTCAAAACTGATAGTATACTTTCTGATTATAGTGACAAAGTCAACAGCATTAGTAACCCATTTTATTTTCATATATGATGTAATTCAAAGTGAAACAGGATATTTAAAGAGAAAAAACATATGCTGGGACTTGATTTTATCCACTGGCAATTGACTGGACTGTAAAATGTGGTCTGTCTTAGTGCACAATCTAAATTTTGTCTACTTCCATAAAAAAATTGTTTTAAGCATAAGCCTCAATAAATTTAAATACCAAAAAAACTGCCAAAGTATTAAGACAACAAACATTCTCTGAAAACAAATCTTAACAGCTTGAAAAAGAAAAAAAATACTAATAAAAAAAATACCCTTCCCCTCAGTTGTACCTAGCACTGGTCTCGTCTTACATACGCGCAAAAACTGGTGTAATCTTCAATAGAAAGAACAGCTATAACTAAGCGTTAGTTGGGTGGTATAAAGCAAAAATTAATTGGGTCACGAAGTTTTGTCTAAAACTGTGTGTGGTTTGTTGGTATGTGATAATGTGACAGCATGATTAAGGGTGAGACACGTAAGAACATCTGAAAATGTGTGAATGGTGCAGTACTAGACACACCAGAACCATCCTGATTCCAAGGGTACAAGAGTCATTTTACCTAAAGATTGATCAGTTATAGTTCGTCTTGTATGTGCCACATAAGTTTGCATGAACCAGGTCTACGTGTGCCGCGCCATTGCTGTAATCTGAACTCCTTATAAAAGTCGAGGGGCCATAGTCCTGATCTATCTTGTAGTCTGGTCTAAGTCAGTTGGGAGGATCCCATCCGATGAGGGGGTGGAAGCACAGAATAATACTTAGCTTGAGGGAGGGGGATTAGTTTGTGATCGGGCAAATTCCGGAATTCACACGGTCGACCCCACAAGCTGGTTACCCAAGGATACCACCATTACAGTCATATTGGTGAGGGTCAAAAGTGCGTACCCATGGAGGGGAAAAAGGTAACTCTGAAGTTTAAGGGGGGGTCGCGCGCGCTGATAGGTGTCTGCTTAATGGGCATTTTCTGGTAGCACCATTGCTGCCCGCAGACACCCATATATATGTAGGGGGGGCATGCAACTGGGAACAGCTGGACAGGGCACTGGCATCTGGCCAATGGGAAACGGCCCGGTATAGGAGCCGGTTACTGTCGACTACAGTGTACACAGTGGGAGAACTGTGGAGGTGATTCATAGTGACAAGTAGAAATGACTATGTATAGCAAGATCAAATTGAGTGAGGGAAGATGCAACATGAAAGGGCGGAGAAGTACGATACAGGTGAATGGTGAAAGAACGGTTAGGGGGGGGGGGGCGGAGAGTAGGGGTGGTGGGTTGAGCAGGGAGAAAACAAAGGGAGCTGAGGAAAAGGGGTTAGTCGGTAGAATGAAGTGGTCTAGCACAAAAGAATGCGGATACAAAAGATGAGTGAGAAACTAGAGAATGAAGGGCGGTGGGGGAATGACTGGCGGGGCGTGGAGGAAGATGGGACTGAGAGAAGCTCAGGACCGGGGCGGTAAAGACTAGAAAGGACGTCGAAAGAAAAAAAAAACAAAAAGGGAGAGGACGAGGGATGGAAAAGGGAAGGAATGGGAAGGAACGGGAAAGTGGAAGAGCAGTGGTGGGGCGAGTTTCGGGGAAGGAGGCGAGGAAATCTGGGAAGAGGAAATGAAGAAACAGAAAAAGAAATAAAGAAACAAACGAATAAACATATCATGCCTCCCGCACTTACAACACTGACGTACAATACTCCCAAAAAGAACATGTAGGAAGAAAAAAAGGGCCGCGTCGGTCTAAGGGGAGATCAAGAACCAAACCTAGCTTGTAACAAAAAATCAAAAACACTCTCTTTGCTTACATGTCCAAACCTCACCACGCTGTTTGCGCGACGCCAGTGTCTGACCGTGTTAGTATATTCACCTCGTGCCATCACAGCACACACCAGACCAGACACAATTTTCTCTGGTACACTGAGTGGAGATAGATGGCTGGGCCTTCCTTTCGAACGTCTGACATAGCTTAATCGACAGGTCAAGAGAGTGTGGCTAGACGTCAACACCACTGCACTCTCTACAAAGTAGCGCGAACGTCTGACAGCAACAAGGTTAGGAATGAGACGGGTTCTTTCACTGTGGTTGTTCCACTCTGTACCTGACCATTTGCATGTCCCTTGACATTATTCTAATGCTCTTCTACTCGGCACTATGGTCTCCGCCTTGTCAAGATCTTTGCGAACTCACACGGAAGGTGAAAGAGGGCGCACAAACACAGCCTGGAATTAGACATAACATGAAATCTCCATCCATTCATTTTTACTAGACAGTGTGACCACGTTTCGTGCACAGACAGACGATCGACAATAGATGTATGCTATCACCACAGTAACATGACAATGCAGCAATTGTTATAACAATTGTAAATAGTTTCGTAAGAAAGTTAGGAGATTATCATATTGATACTTTGTTTGACATGTTTACTGCCTCATTGACCGGCCGAAACATGAGATACCGGATGTTAAGCCACATGTTTATAACAGTTGCGACTCACCTTACTATACAGCGTTACTAGCCCTACACTGACCATCGTAGCTGTTGACCAAACTTTCTTTTCGACAACACGTCCCATCTATTGCAACCTTCAGTATCGCTACATTGTTACTGCTGCAAACTGACCTTGACCTTGAAGATCTTCGGGCATGCGCAGTGCAATCCAGTTTAACCAACGTCCGCTCGGTTATACATTAGATCAGCTAGACATGACTGGCCTCACGTTCTGTCTCCTGTAATATCACTCGTACCGTCGGTTCAATCTTTACTTTACGCGTGTTTGCTGACGCGGAGTATATGGTGTTTCGTTGAAAAAATCACAGTGTGGTCTTATGTCACGGGTGATCTCTCGTGTTCAGTGTTTACACAACTCTTGATGGCAATTTTGTTGCTGTGGCTTGTGCAAATTTCCCTCCAATTCGTGAGAGACACACCTCAATCTATTTTTGTCATAAAGCTCTACACGTAGATTTCACTATTTGAGGAAACCGGGGCCATGGTGTGTGTGGGCCGCGTGTGACTACCCTGGTCACCTTGTCCCGCTCATTTGGACGCAGATTTTTCTAAAACTGCAATTGGAAGCGTGCGCCCAAGCCATATAAATGTTGACCAGAACTGGAGGTCGTTTCATATCGAGCGTGCCTTAGTATTTCGTATCTTCCTTTTACTCATTTAAAAACAACATGGAACGCCAGGACGGTGCTTGGTGCATGGGCACTACTTGCCGGGGGGGGCGGGGGGGGGGGAGCAGATCAAACTGATCGAGGTACGGAAGAAAAGATCGGAGGTTCGAAGAATGTAAAAAGACTGTTCTACGCGTCTAGATCCTTGTCTCGCAGATTCGTACAATGTCCGGAGTGTTTGGATGGTCACAATACACATTAGATAAACAATTACCATTCGTTTTTTTTGATAACCAACGCGGACGGTTCATTGTGATATCATTGTCAGGGAAAGGGCAGACTCCGATGCGTGGCGACTAGGCAACTACTAGATGCGGAGAGATCCAGCATGTTTAAAATCGTCGACCTCGTTCAGCAATAGAATGATGCTGTATCGCGTGTCGTTGATAAAACAGTCTTAGAAGTACCAAGTATGCGCTTATACAATCGTAATTAATAGTCTCAGTTAAGTTCGTTTCCTCACATCTGTCAGGATAGTGAATGTTGACCTTATCTAATTGTTTTTATTGAATCCGCCGTTCGCTTCACCTGACAGGACAGGCGCATCTTCCTGAGTAATCGGGCTTGCGTACTCACGGGGCATGCTGGGCACAGTCGGGTCGGGGTGAGGCCAGAGGGTTTGCACCAAATGGGGCCGCCTGCGGCGGCTCCCCGGGGAGTCGGTGGAACTATCCGCCATGGGGTGTGCGGGGACGCTGACAAAGTTCCACAGGTTCGGCATGTGAAAGAATATTTTTTCCGGTCAGTGGCACTAAATGCTTTAACACCACTGGGACTGGGAGCATGTTAATACTACTGCAACCATGTTGTGGTAACTCTGTTCTAGCGGGGGTGCGCCTGCAACAAAGTTTCTAGATGATTCCGCCGAAGGAAACACCTCTATTTCGCAGATTGCATTGAACTAGTGTCACGGTGTTTCCGTATCTGATGTATAAGAATGAAATTACCTTACATAGTAAAACCTGGTGTTTAAGTAATGTAGTTCACAAACCATTCCGATTTGACGAAACTTTTTCTTGTACAGTGAGTAAAGTCCCTTGCATAACAATAATAGCAATTCTTCAAAGTGTGGTATGCAACTTAGTTGAAACACATTCTAAAATAAATAATGAGAAAAACTCCGAGACAACAGAAATACAAACATATTTATCTAAGTAAGAAAATATATGTGCTGGCAGGACACACCAGTGACAACCGGCGCAAAAAACTGTGCAAGTCTGTTGGCGACAGCCTCCGGGTTATTCACTTGGGAGGGATATGTAAAAGACGATTTTACAGCGTTTTTAACAATGTCACGTGATGTGAGACGTTAATGCAACATGTCCCTCATTAGTTGGTGCCTAGCGTACTATTGCGCCGAACGAAAGGGGTTGGATCAAGTCGCCCTAAAAATCTAGTTTTGTTGCGTTTGCATTGGGGGCGAAGGGCAGAGAGTATCAACATTAAAATTTGGCGGAAATTAACATGTGAATTTCACACCAATGGGTATAAGCACTCACGCAATTTGAATAGACTGTTGGCAGTGGGGCCCACACAGGTCATACACACAAAAAGCGCTATACTGGGGTATCTAGTATCAGAATGCCATAGGTTGCTGCATTATCTGAGCAGCATATTACAGGAATAGGCGTGGGGGTGGTCGTGGTGTGTGTGTGTTGTGGTTGGGCTGTTCCCTTTGATTTAGGTTGGGCAACGCCGTGACACACGTGTGCGGGAGCTGGGCGAGGAGAGCAATAGTCAAGAGCCCCCGACCCAAGAAAGCGGTTGCCATGAGCGGGGCACAAGGGTCGAGCTGCCGCAAGTCAGGGGCAGAAGGAAGTCGTGGGGCCGTCAGGATCACAGCAACTCTCTCCCCCGCACTAAATCGTACCGGCATTCACTTATCAAAATGCTGTCGGATAATAGTGGAGCAAGTGCAGAAAGGGATTCATCATTGGAGAGTGGCCGAGAAGCCGCCGCGCACCCTTAGGCTGAGTGTTTTGTTGGATTTTCAAATCTGGAAGAGCGCTGGTGTCACCCTATTCGGGCTGCGAGCCTACAAGTGTCTCAGAGGGACTCAACATGAGGTAGATGGCTCGCGTACAAATCGGACCCGCTTACTGCAAAAACGCGCTTTTTAGTTATTTAAGTAACACGACACCAATCACGACATTCTATAAAAAATTAATTGTGGACAATTTAAAATGAATAGAGTAAAATTAACAATATTTTGTATAGACAACAATACTACATTGTGTCGTGTTGTTTTAGCTTATGTATGTAAGTAGGTATATAAGATATCCTAGACATAGAACCTACAGATAGCACATTCTCCACCTCAAGTAACATAGACATAAACAAAAATATAGACCTATTCTGCGAGGTCATGTAGAATACTCTACAAGTGTAATGGAACTGTTGTAATAGGATGCATGTTTACAATGACACATACAGTTTCAAACAGCACGTTCACACTAAGAGCTTACTACTGTTATGTCTGTAAATGCATTGTGAAAAAACTAGGTGCTTTGTGAGTAGGCGACTGACTCTAAATTCATGACAATATGTTGACAAAAAGTATACACATAGAAAAACGGTCTAAAATAATGTATTTCACAATCCACGGGGACGAACGTATCTGGTTCATTTGTAATAGTGAGTTTGGCCATTTTGTTTAATCAGTTGGGTCATCACTCATACACGCTGTGTAAATCCATTACGTCTTGAACAACTTAACCTGAGCACACGTGCCAGTCAGAGTGTTACGGGATCCCGCACCTCAGGGTGTGAACTCGGCGCCTCAGGACTTCCGGAATACACGTCGCTCTGAATTTTCGTCTACATTTGATACTTGCAGCGTGAGTGAACTCACATCTTTGGATTTTAGCAGTGCAGGGTGGCTCAGATGTCGTGATGACAGTGACAAAAGCTATCAAACGGCACCACAAGATAAGGGGTTATCATATTGTATCCAGCTCGGGGCGCGGAGATGCGTACTTCTCCAAGACATCTCCGCCGATAAACGCTGGCACCAAGACAATGGTGAATGTTCTTTGACTCAGTATAGAAAAGCTCTTTGTACAGGTGTGTGACCTAACACACAAGGGCGGCCACACACAGGTATCCAGGCAGTAGGTACACAGCACGGCATGGCATGATACGGGGGGGATGTTCTCTAGGGATGTAAAGCGGTTCGAGGCTATTGATAATGGTAGCAAAAAGAAAATGGGAACAATTGTGTGTTTCGCCTGGTCGGAAGAATACTGTTTTTTCCCGACCTGTGATGACCTTATGTTCAGAGATAGAGCCCATCGACGGGAAAAACTGAAGGGACATACATCAATACGACACATGGTTATCGGCCCAAACTAGTCGGTTTTTTTAGTTACTACTATAGGGGACGATGTGTGCATTTAGTGGGTCACCTATAATATATGACACTACCGAGTACTATATGCTGTAGTACTAAAGACTACTTATATGAGACACACATACTGCCTCACTGAGTCGCTTTTTCTGTAACTTTTCTACGATATTTGCTGTTGTCATTTACCATATTACAAATAATAAACAATACAAAGCATACCCGTCGTCTGATCTAAAGCTGGACACACGACGGTGCCCGACTATTGTTAAACCAGAACCGAGGGCTTAGGCCTAGTGGTTTGCTGCTGGGGTCGTGGCGGGGTCGCCAGCAGACCAAGGCATGAGTCTAAATCACACTACTGCTCTAGGGGCAACACAAAGCTGCGTAATAGACGAGCAAGTTGTGATAGATCCCACGTCGTTTGTGGATGTCACATACCAATTTTTCTTTCGAAGTGATGCAACCATCAGGGCAATAAATGTAGGTAGGGTGATTTGTAGGGGTCTGCTGCACACGGAATGCCAATGCGTCCCAGCGCGGCAGGACAAGGGTGGCCGCGTGTGTACCGGCTAAGTTACATATGGGAGGAACGATCGACACGCCATATATTATATACATAATACAATCATTAAGAGTTCTGTTGTGTTGGTCGTAGTGTAAAAATAGATATTCACAGACACTGTAACGTGAGCCAAGAGCTAAACCAAAGTAAAAAGTGTGTATCTCAGAAAAAAGAAAATGGTTATTCCAGTAGTAATATTTTAACTGGTATCTTTTCTGTTCAGACGATGGTTCGTCCCGGATAATGAGAGATACAACAGAGTCATCTACACGGGGCCACTGGTCCTGATAGGTGAGCTTCCGCACACACCCAGACACAACACCACACAAGTTGGACAAAGGTGTGTATGGTGATGCAGTCTTAATGTTTGTGTTCATGATGCACGTTATGACACATCGGATCGAGGAAAGCCATTGGGTGCGAGGCTAAGTCTGGTCAGGAGAATCCGCCCACTGCTGAGAAACCCGAGGTTACACGAACCCCCCGTCCAATCTGCGCCATCTGGTCTCCGAGCCCATAGTAAATTACCCATCACTTCATGTCATCAGCTAATGCACATTCTCATTGTATGTGCTAGCGCAACATTGTTCACTCGTCTGTCTTTGAGTTTTTTTTTTTTTTCTTTACAACTATTATTTTTTTTTTTTTAATAAAAATAAGAGCAAATGGTTATCTGAGAAAAGTCATCCATTCTCACTGACTTGTAAGTGGGGGTATGGGGAGGCCATGCCAAGTGGATCTGGCCCATATCAGTTGAACGATGATGATGACACGAGCCTATGAGGTAGGAGAAGGTTACCGGGTGTCAGGAGAGAATTGCAGCACAGACGCCTCCCAAGATCATCTTGCCCGCTCCAAATGGAAAGAATCGATAAAAACCCAAGCACCGGCCATATAAAGACGTGATGCGTTCGCTCCTTCTCCATCTCCTACCCCCTGCCCGCCCACAAGATGTAGCACAGATAAACAACACCACAAACGGGGGATTTTTATGACGTGGAACCTCATGTACGTACATAATTTTTTAAGTGTCCATATTAATTATTTTTTAAGGTTTAAATTTTAGTGAACCGCTTCACTTGTGTGTCCTGGGAATAGTGACCTCTTTAGGTTTGACAGGCCCCTACCTGCCGATCTAGCCAAACGAGGACAGAGAGGAAAAGAAGATGGACAACGATGTAGATAACCTCACCTGTGCCTGCAGTGGAGGACAACACTACCTACAACAGGTACATTGCTGCACACAGGGGGTGTGTCGGTCGATGGAGCTCTAGATTGTGTGTGTAAGCGTGAGATTGTGGTGTGTGTAGGGACTAAGACGGACGCGTCAGAATTCGCGAACCAGTGTAAACGGAGGCACCTATGAACTGACGCGGGGGTTACATGGGAGGGGTCGACAGGATGCATGCTGTCCCTTCTAACACATCACGCCACTCAAACTACCGAAAGGTGTACGTGTGTTGCTTTTCCTGTCAGGTATGGCAATTAAGTGGATGTGTGCAAAAACAAGAGTCCCAAACAGGGAGATCAGACCTGACTGCACGGTTACTTATCAGCGGTCTGTGCACAGAAAAGCAGCGATAGGAGGAGGAGTTTGACAACATAAAAACACATGCCTTCATTCTCTCTGATGCTAATTAACACGTTTTTGTTTCCGTCCTCCATAAAGCAAGTAAGATGGCAAAATGACTGCGGTTTTGGTTCTGCGTTCCACTTCCAGAGGACAGATCGGTGAATCAACTGCAATCTGTAGGGAAGGTAAAGCTCCAATTATACAAACCACATTTCACAGGAATTTCACCGCACAAAGGTTTTACATTTCTGTGAGGGGTGTTTAGTTTTATAATATGCTGCTGTCAGTTGAGATCGGGGCAGGGGGCTGGAGTAATAATCAGCTCCTCCAATGTTATTTAATGCTATTGAATTGTATTGACATTAATTTAAATAAGACTTAGATACTGTGTTCATTTATTATTACTTTAATTAATTAATTTGTTCAACAATTTGCTATTATTTTTTAGTGTTGCACAAATTATAGTATCTTAAAAATTGGGAAAGAAAATATGAATTTTAAAAAATGTTTATACATTTTTTTGTATCTCAAGTTGCATTAACTCATGATTTAATGACATGATTTGATTGGTGACCTTAAAATAGTACAATATTTTCAATATTTAAATTGATAAATATACATATATATGTACATATATACATATATATCGAAACGCTATGTTGTTTGGGTTGTTTCTAGTATAATAGAAGGGTCGCTGAGTTGAAATGAGACGGTGAAGGGTTCACCTCCGGAGATATGGTCACGGGGGAACAGACATCGATCATGAGCCCTGCTATGCGCTTGGTTTGGACGAGAACAGGTTACTGTGACGACACACAACGGGAAAACTGAGCTGTAGCAAGAAGGCAACCGTTTAAAGTTGGAAGGGAATGGGGGTTGCAGGGAGAAAAAGCTAGAGTCACAACAGTCGGGGGCGGTCGCTCGGATGGCCAAGGGGGGGGGCTATAGAGCGCAGGGCACTACCTGAGTTTTTCAATGGGAAAAACAAGTCAAAGACTCCTGAAATGTAAGAATATCTGTTGGTGAACATTCACACAAAGACTGATTTGAATTTAAATATGACTTCTGACCTTCAGTGATCAGCTTTATTAACCCTGTTTCTTCTTCTTTTTACACTTTGCTGTGTTACAGTTATCTGGCATACCGTAACTTCATGATCGACACATACAGACTGAACCCACAGGAGTATTTGACCTCCACAGCCTGCCGTAGGAACCTGGCTGGAGATGTTTGTGCCATTATGAGGTCTGGGGAAAACAAAAATGCCTGTATGTTTATGTTATATATGTCTTTTCAACTTTGATGCATTTTGAGTTTGAAATTTTATGTGTGTGAGAAGGTGGTCGCTTGCATTCCTGGAACAGTGGGGGCTTGATTAACGATCAGGTGGAATCAAGGCGGCCCTCCCATGGGGCCCTTCCCCCCTCACACTTTCATGTGCTGGCAGAACTCCATCAAGTCTGGTACCACTTATAAAAAAAAAAAAAACCGCCTAAAGCATCCCAGGTAAAGTGCATCTATTCCTGCCACAGGTGTGATCACACAGATTT
>JADLZN010002248.1:0-52078 GCA_018155175.1 Sinocyclocheilus anophthalmus | reverse complement strand
GACTGCGTCGCAGATTAAATATGTGCATGTATAAAGGAAGAACAGATATGGACGCAGGAGGAAACCAGATTTTGAGCCTGTAGAAAAAGGTCGCACCAGAGTTGAACGAAAAAAGTTGAACAAACTCATCAGGGAGATAAACGTCATGGTGCAGGGGAGGAAAGCGGAGTATGTCAAATCAAATGAGCGATGATGGTGAGGATGACGAGAACTGATGGACAACAGCGGCAGGGAAAGAACATAAAATGTAAGATGTGATGAACAGGAAGAAACTGAAGTGACGGAATGATGAAGAACTGATTAAAGAGGGAAATGGACCATAAAAGAGGGTGGAGGACAGGACAAAGGAGAGCAGGAGGGATTCATGGTTAAAGGCAGAAGACTACAGCGGCTGGCGTCATCTTCAGCACAGCAGGAATTATCTGTACGGTCTAGAGGTCGATGAGCTGGTCCACCAGCAGCAGGGAACGGGCCAGGTTGGGCAGGCTGGACTCAGAGCTGCCACTGTTACTGCGAGAGTGACCTCCTAGAAGAGGCCAGATGGACAGGAAGGTTAGGGGAGGAGGAAAGGGAGGACAGCCAGATTAAGACAAGGCCGGGGAAGGGGACAGCAGAAGAGAGAGGGAGAGAGAGAGATAGTAAACATTCACGAAAAGTCAAGAGAGACTCTTACGAGAGATCATGCATAGGGTTGGGAATCAAGAACTTGGGAACTGAATTTTTTTTTTTTTCAAACAAACTATAAAAGGAATTATAGATGATATTTGATTCAGCTAAAGACTTCACTAAACATGTACAAATATGAGGTTAATTTGATCAATTATTAGGAGAATCTCAGTGATTTGTGCACCATTACTGAATCTAGAAGTTAGGGCAAAAAAAACATAAGCTCTTCTCAGTGGTGTTACTGCTAATAACATAGTTTTTCGGTATAGTTGAAATCAAGCCGATAATAAAATTAATTTAAATATCGGGAAAAAAAAGAAAAAATTCAAATTAGACAGGTTGCCTTAGGAACTAATGAAAGAAATAAGTTTAAGTCCTAAAATTACTAAAAAAACGACAATAGTTCATTAAAAATATATATATAATAAAACTAATAAGAATGACAAAAGCACATAACAAAACTACTAAAACTCACACTAAAATGAAAATGAAATGTAAAAACGTAATCCAAAGAAGCCAATTCAAAATATTACTAAGTACTATAATAGTGCAAAAAAATAACAAATGACTTGTCTGAATTAATACAGCAAAATAATTAAAAGAACACATGTTCCTTTTGCAGTGTGCTCACTGGTTATATGCAACAACTTATATTATATACAGTGGGTACGGAAAGTATTCAGACCCCTAAATTTTTCACTCTTTGTTATATTGCAGACATTTGGTAAAATCATTTAAGTTAATTTTTTCCTCATTAATGTACAAACAGCACCCATATTGACAGAAAAACACAGAATTGTGACATTTTTGCAGATTGTTAAAAAGAAAAAACTGAAATATCACATGCTCCTAAGTATTCAGACCCTTTGCTGTGACACTCATATATTAACTCAGGTGCTGTCCATTTCTTCTGATCATCATTGTGATGGTTCTACACCTTCATTTGAGTCCAGCTGTGTTGATTATACTGATTGGACTTGATTAAGAAAGCCACACACCTGTCTATATAAGACCTTACAGCTCACAGTGCATGTCAGAGAAAATGAGAATCATTTGGGAAAACATTTTGATTAAGGATGATATACATCATTAAATGCAAAAAGTCTGGCTGTGCTTAATGGGAACATTTTGTACCCTTTAAGCACACCCCTGTTCCCATTATTAATAGGTACGTTTACCCTACAAATCGTTATTAATTGGAATAAAGCTGAAATAAAATGAATTCTAAACATTATTTGGAAAAACTTCAACTTAAACTAAATGAAAATTTGAAATGTTACCTGATTACTAACTGAAATTTAAAATAGGTGCTGAAGCATTAAAATTACTAAAATGACAAAAAAGTGACAAAATTCCTCAAACTTAAACTAAATTCTACGATACTGCAAATAGAGTGCAGCAGAGGCAGATAGAGTGAGGAAACGGTCCGAGGGCTAGAGTGAGGACAAGGCCGGAGGGTTAGAGTGAGGAACAGCTGGAGGGCTAGAGTGAGCGGAGGCCGGTGGGCTTGAGAACGGGCGCGGACGGCGGTGCCGAAGGAAAATCCGAGGGCTTGCAGCAACACATGTGGCGACCGAGGCTGGACTCCGCTTGGCCAGGTTGTAAGCGATCCGGCGACAGCCACAGCCAGTTGATGTTATGTCCTCAGCAACCAGCCGGATCGATCAAGCATGAGAAGCAATATAGTCCCTTTTGGAAGGCCAAACAACTTAGTTTCGCTTGCAACGAATCACACGCGCCTTCACGACATGGCGGCGGCGGCAACAACAATACTACAGCGAGAATAAAAGTTATGCCTTCTTTCTTTACGTGAACATTTGGGCGGCGTTATGCTAATATTTCCACATAGTGAAGTAAATATGTGGGGGCACGTAGAACGAGCGTTTTAGGTAGGCGTGGTTGACTTTTAACTTTTATAAAGAATATCTCTTTGGATTTGATACTTTAGTCTTTGCAACTTCAGGGATCTTATCTATGCACTATCAGCTTGTAACACTCCAAAGAGAAGGCAAAACTTGAAATCGCATCATATGACCACTTTAAAATCGCAGCAACACACAAAACACTGCAAATCAAATCTGCTAAAACATTACCATGCAGCTCTTTGCATACACTTTCTTCATACCCTATGCCTCAACTGTAAAACATGGTCTGGAGCAAAAATGCTGATGGAAAAGGCAGTGTAAGTGTAAGGTCTGTATGCAAGTAGGGTAAAGAGTACATAATAATCCACTGTTACATTCACAATGAGACCAAATCATATTTATTTTGTTCCGTTATTCCCAGAATATCTCTCTATTCATCATCGAGATGTCAGTCTCTTTTGATTTTCTGTACATGCTTCCTCTCTCATGACCGCTGACAGCATGACAGATCTTTGTGACACAAAAGACCTCACAGAACAGTAATTTACTCTAGTACAGACAAACTAAAGTCAATTGTATTAGATTTATAAAGAGAGCAAACTCTTTTAGACAGTTTAAAACTGCTGACATGCTCATATGCATGCGTACCGTCGCTGCAAATATTCAGTTTCCATATTATTTCTAAGAGCAGAATATTTGATAAGCTGTTGTAAATTATTCAATAGCAATAGCTCAACAGACTGAGAAAATAACAAGAACTTTAGACTTCTGAAGGAATGTAAGTGGTTTGCGCACATTGCAAAAATCGCACCCAATATATGGTGTTCTAGGTGGTTGCCAGGGTGTTGCTAACACTGTAAAGTCACGATGAAACAGAAGTATAAGTTCTTCCACATTGTGATTTCATGCGACTTTAAACATGCAGTTATAGGGTGATCTGAGTGGTTACTAGATTGTTACTTACAGGCTCAAATCAAATGAGCCTATTCAAGTCTCCTTAGATATTCACATCTTTAGATATGTAGGTTCCTTCACAAATACAAGGTTAGAGGATTTAGTTTTTCTGATTGATAAGAAAAATAATAGAACACCTCTCCTTAATAAGCCACAAAGTTTAAAGTATCAATCAATGCTTGGGGTTCGAGATTTGTTCAAAATTCCTAACTCTGATTATGAGCAACAATATCCCAAATCCCAATCTCACACCACTGGAAGAGGTTTGCCTCTTGGCTAACACAGGCGGGCCATGGTCTCAAATGCTGAATTTGAAATCTCGTACTAGCATAGTACTCTTAATATTTCTGGCATAGAAAGATATGCTAAATATAGTAATAATAGTATAGGCCTAGTATCCTGTTCCGAATTCAGCATAGATGGCAAATGGTTGCAGATTGCGTATTTTTTCACACACTATATTTTAAATACAGTTACTGATTTGACATACGTTTAGCATTTATACTACCATATAAATGGAGTCACAACTATATACACAAAATTATAAAACGCAACACTTTTGTTTTTGCCCAAATTTTTAATGAGCTGAACTCAAAGATCTAAAACTTTCTCTATGTACACAAAAGGAACTATTCTCGAGTTCCATGTCAATATTTGTTCCACAAAATCTGTGTTAGGTGACACTTCTGGGTCTCCTATGCCGAGATAATCCATCCGACCCGTCAAGGGTGTGGGCATAGTCAAGTATGCCTGTTATAACAGCATGATTATTTCAACAGGTGACTTAGTCTGGCCACAATAAAAGGGCACGGTCTAAAATGTGAGTTTTACTGTATTTGGTCCGGGTGGGGGTCCGAAAACCAGTCAGTGATCTTGTGGTACCACCATTTGGCCTCAAGCAGTGCAAACACATCTCCTTCCATAAGAGTTGATGATCAGTTTGTTGAGGGGTGTGGGCCTGTTGTTGAATTGTTGGTCCACTTCCTCTCAATGGCTGTTGTGGATGGGTGGTGCTGGATATTGGCAGGGAACTGGGGAACACGCGTTTGCGTTACGCCGATCCAGAGCATTCCCAAACATGCTTCCAGTGGGTGATATGTCAGGGAGTATGCTGGCCGATGCTAAGAACTGGGCTGTTTTCAACTTCCAAGACTTTGGTTGTAACAAGATCGCTTGCACAGGATATGGTGCCGTGGGCATTATCATGCTGCGAACATGAGGGATTGTCTGGGGATTAAGGGCACCGGAATGGGCCTCAGGTTCTCGTCACGGTATCTCTGTGCATTCATAATGCCATCAATAATATGCACCTGTGTTCGTTGTCCATAACCTACGCCTGCCCATACCATAATCCCCGCAGGCCACGGGATTGCGCAGCGGTGTCGTAGTCCACAACGGGGGTTGACTCCAGCAAACCTCAACTAGGGCCCACACCAACACGCCATACACGCTGTCTGACGCCACCATCGAATGTAGCTTTGCACGGCCCCACTCAAGTGTCGGTACGAACGACGAAACTGCATTAGGCCGAGACCCCGGCCCCGATGCGTGACGACGGGAGCATGCAGTATAGCTTCCTCCCTGAGACGGTTTTTCTGAACAGTTTGGTTGCAGAAATTTCTTGTTATGCAAACCGATTGTTTGCGCATCTGTGTCCGGTGGCTGTTTGCATAGCGATTCGTGGAGGTGAAGATGTGCTGGTGTGGAGGTTCCTGGCTTGTGTGGTTAACGTGGTCTGCCGGTTGTGATAGGCCCGGTTGATGTACTCTGGCCAAATTCCTCAGACAACGCCTTGGGATACGGCTTATGGTAAGAGAAATGAACATTCAATTTCACGGCAACCAGCTTCTGGTGGGACCATTCCTGTCCTCCTGCATCAGCATGCCAATTGCACGCCTCCCCCTCAAAATTTGCCGACCTCTGTGGCAGCTTGTGCTGTGTGTAAAACTGCACATATTATTTGTTGCGAGCCTAAGGCACACCTGTGCAATAATCATTTTGTCTAATCAGCATCTTGATATGCCACCCCTGTGAGGTGGATGGATTATCTCGGCACAGGAGAAGTGCTCTCACTACCACAGATTTAGACAGATTTGTGAACAATATTTGAGAGAATAGGCCTTTTGTGTACATAGAAAAGTCTTAGATCTTTGAGTTCAGCGCATGAAAAATGGGGGCAAAAACAAAAGTGTTGCGTTTATAATTGTGTTCAGTGTATTAGTTACCAAGAGTTTATTCCTACCTAGTCCTACTCAGCGCTCAGCAGTTAATCTAACACATTATTTGGAATTCTACATGGATGGATGTGCTTCACATGTATCTTAAACACAAAACAGGTGTGCATGGTTGAACCGTTAGTTTTCGTGGGGGCGGTAAGAGTATCAATAGAGCACATACGGGTCCACAAAGTAAAACCACAAAACCCACACACACGAGTTTCAGCAGGGGCAGTCGTTTGATTAAAATGGGACAGAGAAAAGTAAGAAAATCCAAAGAAGAAAAAAAATGGTGTCTGTCGGGGCTGTGATGTGGTTGATGGTACATACATAGTAGTGACACCCGAGAGTGTGCGTGACAGATAAAGCGACCAAAGCACTACAAGGACGCTGGGGGGGGGGGAGAAAAGTTGATGAGGGCGGCAGACAAGAGGAAAAAACAGAGGAGGGGAAGGGGGAAAAGAAGCGGGGGGGGGGGAAAAGACAATCATATGCTTGCGCGTGGGGGTTTGAGCTGGGGGGGCGGGGGGGTCTGGCGGGGGGATATGCCGTTAGTGCGGCGTGGTGCCGTTTCATCGAACCATACTCGAGCAGCGTGGGAAAAACCCGTTAAGCGCATTGAGAGGAGGTTCTAGTTCGGGGTGGGCAAACTACTCGCGCCTCGACAACTCCGCCAGGACAATAACGACAAGGCGAGGGATACAATGGTACAAGTGGGCCGTTTTTACACCTTATCCTTAGCCCTTAACGTGTTTATTTAGATAAATATATTATAGGAGAGAAATATACAACTGCAGGGAAAAGATTAGAACGAAAAAGAGAGTTACGGATAAGACAGCAACAAGAACACAGGCTAAATTCCTCGTTTGCGAGGAATGTGAAGGGGGGTAAAAATTAACTTAAAAAAATTAAAAAAAAAGAAAAAAAAGAAAAAAACAAAAAAAAAGAAAAAAAACAAAAAAAAAAAAAAAAAAAAAAAAAAAAAACCAAAAAAATAAAATTAACCTCATTTAGGAAACCTCATTAACCCCTGCATTTCCTTTAAAAAAAAAAAAAAAAAAAAAAACAAAATAAAAAATAAAAAAAAAAAAAAATATGTATTTTTATTAAAAAAAACAAAAAAAAAAAAAACAAAAAAAAAAAAAAAAAAATAAAACAAAAAAATAAAAACCTTTTACTCTTTAAAAAAACCAAAAAAAAAAACAAAAAAAAAAAAAAAAAACCGGTTTCAGATGCACTTCAAAGTTTAAAAAAACCAGTTACAAACCAGAATCCTATATACAAAATATACCCAGTATACAATAAATATAGAAGACAAGAGAGCAAATAACCAAGAAACTGACCAATATTTAAGTCCCCAAAACCATTAGGCTTAACCGCACCCGGAACCGCTTTACCGCCCATCTCCCACACTTTACCCTCCCTCCGTACCCCTCTCGCAAAACAACCAGTTTGCCCCCCCCCTTAACCCTCGCACATACGGACCAGCACTCGGCGAGAGCGGCGAACATGTCTGAGATTTAGGATTCCCCCCACAGACGTTTGCGTTGACTTGCTCAAAACCACTTTGTCAAATTTGCCACTGTTAATTTTTCCTTGTTTCCCCCTGTTTTCCCCCTTTTTAAAAAATTATATTTTCCTCCCCCCCCTCCCTTCGCCCCTCCCGCCCCCCCCCCCTTTTCCCCATTTTTTCCTCCCCATTTCCCCCCCCCCCCCCTTCCCCTCCCTCCCTTTTTTTTCTTTTTCCTATTTTTTTTTTTCCCCATCCTTCTCGGTGTCCCTCCCCCCTTTCCTCTTCTTCTGCCCTACTACTTCTTTTAATTTTTCTCCACCTCTTCCCCCTTTTTTTCCCTAATTCCTCCCCCCCTCCTTTCCTCCTCCCCTCCCCCCTCTCTCCACTTACTTTCGAAATTTAATATAATTTTGAGGCTGCGAGTAACACACCTCGTAGAGGTTGTTACATTTATCCGATAAAACTAAAAGAGCGAATTACCGACTGTTTTTTGAAAACACAAAGGCAATGCAACGCAAAACAACGAACACGCGTTCCAATGGAAGAAAAACTGGCTGGGTTCTGTTCGGGTTCGCGTCCGCTGCGTTTTTGTCCGTGGTGCCCCATGCGTTAATTGACATGGTGCAAAGAAGGAGCCAATCAAATCATACTTTCTTTTTTCACACATAACGGAGAATTTAAGTTGCGGGGGGGGTTCTAAAAAGATGATGCGGGTGTCAATAAAACGTTGGTGTTAAAATAAACCAACACGCGGCGGGGGCGGCCGCAGGGTGTTGGTAAAAAAATGAAATTCCATCAAATAAGATAATGATCGCTCTTAAAAAACAAAACTAAAAAAACCAAAAAAAAAACCAAAAAAACTTAAATAACTTTAAAAAAAAAAAAATAAAAATAAAGAAAAAAAAAAAAAAAAAAAAAAAAAAAAAAAAAAAAAAAAAAAAAAAATTTAATAAAAAAAATAAAAAAAAAAAATATAAAAAATAAAAAAAAAAAAAATTAAATTAAAAAAAAAAAAAATAAAAAATATTAAAAAAAAAAAAAAAAAAAAAAAACACATAAACTAAAAAAAAAAAAAAAAAAATAAAAAAAAAAAAAAAAAGAAAAAAAAACTAAAATTTAAAAAAAGAAAAAAAAAACAAAAAAAAAAAAAACCAAACAATTAAACAAAAAAAAAAAAAAAAAAAAAAAAAAAAAAAAAAAAAAAAAAAAAAAAAAAAAAAAAAAAAAAAAAAAAAAAAAAAAAAAAAAAAAAAAAACAAAAAAAACCACAAAAAAAAAAAAAAAAAAACTTTAAAAAAAAAAAAAAAAAACAAAAAAAAACTAAAATATAAAAAAAAAACAAAAAAACAAATAAAAAAAAAAAAAAAAAAAACCCAAAATAAAAAAAACCATAAAAAAACACAAAAACAAAAAAAAAATTAAAAAAAATAAAAAAAAAAAAAACACACAAAAAAAACAAAAAACACTAAATAAATAAAAAAAAAAAAAACAAAAAAAAAGCCCCAAAAAAAAAAAAAAAAATAAAATAAACAAAAAAAAAAAAAAAAACAAAAAAAAAAAAAACACAAAAAAAACCCAAAAACAAAAAAAAACACCTCGAAACCAAAAAAAACCCGCATCATCCTACACGCCGTGATTTACAAAATCTATCGTGTAATCAGTATAGTTGATTTATTCCTATAAAAACAAAACAAACAAAACAGCCCCTAGCTTTCACAACTAGCTGCCAGGTTGAATTGTATTCCCAACTTAGAATTAATTGGTGTAAAATAATAAAAATGGTGGCAGCTACTGGATTTGGAGACGGAACAATGTGCAGCTTCTTCAAAACAGCTTTCTTACCCATTAAACTGAAAAGGGAAAGAAATAACCAACCACAAAACCAAAAAACCAAACAGACATACCCACAAAAGAAATGTGCAGAACATGTGCACAGCCAAAGCTTCTTACAATGTTAACTGGGGAACAAGGGCAAAGAAATAACACACAAAAAAACCACGACGCAAAAAGAAACACAACCATAAATCTGTAATTTCCACTTTTCCAACTTCGCACCTTGATTTAAGAATGCTATTAATAAACAAATACAAAAAAATCCGCATGCTAAAGGGGGTGCAAAACAAACTAAGCATTCCGATCTGTGGTGGCAAAGAGTCTGAAGGCCTCTTCTATACCTGATGGTGCTTGATGTGGTACAACAAAAAAGTCGGTCGGCAAAACAAATCGCGAAGCGGGGGGGCTGGGGGGGGGGGGGCTGGTGGTGGCCCCCTAGCGGGGGTGAGCATGTGCTGCTTCAATCTGTGCCGATGTGCTTGCTTTAGTGCTTGTTGCTTTTGTCATTGCTTCATTAAAAAAAACTAAAAAAACTAAAAAAAAAACGTACATTTAATGAACAAAAAACTGTCCTAAAAAAAATATGAATTTACATATATTCATCACAACTACATTTGTTCAAAAATTACACCGTGAAAACCCTGACCTCAACTATTTCCTCCTCCTGCATTTAAATTAAAAATGAAAGCTTCAATGGAAAGCGAACACCAAATCAGCGATCATTATTAAGATTGCAAATGCTTGTACTAAACGACAATTAATCTATTAAATGACACTAAACGTTTAGTTAATCATAATAAAAAGGTGGTTTTAAAAAAAAAAATAAAAACAAAAAAAAAAACAAAAAACCTATTGTTGTTGATGTGTGTAATTTGTTATTTCAGGTGGTTAAATAGGGAGAATTCAGCCTTTTTCAGCTCAGCTTTCGGATGGATTTTTAAGTGTTATGTGAATGATGGTAGGAAAGTGAAAGAGTAGAAGGGGAGAAGAAATGAAATAGAAGAAGAGGAAAGGAGAGAGGGAGGTAGTAAACTATGAGAGCCTACCTTGATCGCTTTCGACAGATAAAAAATGTGAAAACTGGGAAATTGGATTTTTGGCACAAAGGGTTTGCAGGTGGTTGGTCTTGGGAGGGAGACAGACCGCGTACCCCTTTTTGTTGTTTTTTTTCTTTCTTTCCTTCCTCCCTGTAAATTTTTGGCACGTGTTATAAATTAATACTTTTGTTTTTTCTGTTTGTTTGTTTTTTGGACATTGTTTTTTTCCCTTTCTTTTTTTTTCTTTTTTTTCCTTTTTTTTTTTGTTGGGGGGGGTGGGGGTTGACATTGGGTGGGTTTGTTTGGTTGTTGGGGGGGGTGGGGTTGTGGGGTGGGGTTTTGGTGTGGTGGGGTGGTTGTTTGTGGGGTGACATTTTTCTTCAGAATCATTCCATAGGGCAAACTTTCCCTTTGTAGCCTAATCTGAACACTAGAGTTATTACAGTTTATTTGAGCTATGCGAGTAAACGTGTTTATTTTCGATTAATATATTTCAGTTGCTTAAATTAGTCTAGAAAATATTAATTTACCAGTTAATCTAAATATGATTAGCGCAGCGTTACATAAACCCTAGTTTGTCCTGTCGTTGTCTATACGTTTCCCCACCAAAGCGGAGTAAAAGGAACAACTTGCACGTGTACGAGGGCGTGGCTTGCTAAGACGTTGTCTGCCACGCAACCAATGGGAATCCTTTTCGTCGAAATATGTTACTATTATTCAAATATATTCAAATAACGCATTAGTACGCAACTGTCATTGGTTCGCAGACGAGAAAGCGACCAATCGCTTAAATGACAGCCCTTCAGCTGTTCGAACGTCCCTCCCCCTAGTTATTTTTCAGCAAATCCCGGAAGTATTGTTTTTAAAGGGACAGAATCATTTCATGGGCGAGGGCTTTGGACCAAGAGCCAAGCAGAAAATAGCAAAGGCCCGTTGGCAGAGTTGCCTATAGGACGTGGAAAGGAGAAGAAAGGCAATCAAAACAGCTTTGTCGACATTTGGAAAGCAGGATCTTGTATCCTCATCGGTCAGATATATCTTCGTTACACTGTGGGATTTCAACGCAGATAGTTTGACTTCGATTACACTGAAGATCTGGAGATCCTGTCTGCTGTCTAAAATAGGATCAAACTCTTCCTCCAGATATGAAGGGAATGTTAGTTTCCTGACTGCTGCAGCCCTTGTTATTGTCATCGTTATATGTTTGCTGTGGGTGAGTTCTCTTTGTGCTGCCATCCTCCTTTAGATCACTCTCATTTCACCTATATAGAGTATATATAACTCATTTCACATATATAGAATAAGTCTCTCTGGGATCAGAGATTATAATAATGGAAGGATTGGATTCTTATTTAAAGTTACAAACAATGTACCTAAACATTCATTTAGCAATCATATAATATATATATATATAAATCCCTTATTAATCTAAATTCTAAACTCTGTCTTTAAAACTAAGATTAAAGGATGAAATGATCTTCCAGTCTTATATAAAGATTGCCCGGGTCTTTTCCACCTATTGTGTTTGAAAAGATTTCACGTGTAATGATAATGGCAGATTAATCATAGCCTGCACACACAATGCACACAGGAGCTTCTGTATTTTCATGCGCAGGGGGGCGTTTCTGCTTTGTCTGATTCATGCTATTTCATCCACTGAAGGCAACTTTCATCAGTGCACAAGGCACATGCATTTCTCATCCTAGTGCCTCCTTTTCTTTATCTTTTAGTTTTTATTATATTGTTCCTTTTTGATTTATTGCATGCTTTGTGCTTGAAGTGTGCATGAGTCTGTTTCTCTAATGTTACACCCCTAGCCATGGGCCCATATGAATCATTCGGCGTTCGTTAGTTAGCCACGGGAGTGTTATTTTAAAGTGTAGGGCCGTTATATTCTTCGACGTATCCCATCTTCATGGTGTGGGCCCAAACTGGGTGAGGAGTATCATATTTGGGATCCGTTTACTAATTATTTCACGGTAATACCAAGTACTTGTCTGGAAGGGTGATGGGGGTGTTCAATGGGTGGGGGGGTGGGGGGTGTGGTCGGAGGTGGGGGTGGTGGGCTGCGACACAGGTTGCAGAATAGGGGTCGAGTGGGCAGGCCCAGTCGCATCCTGGCTCTGATGTGGGTGGGTACTTGATACCCAACAGACGTCAATGAAATGTGGACAATGGGAGAGCTGCGAGCGAGTGGCCATGGGGGGTCCGCCGCCCAAAAAAACGAACAAAGAATCTGGGGCAGGACCCAAATTGGCGCTGTCGTTCGTAAAGGCCAATCCCAAAAGGGCTGCAGGTAATGTGCCCCTCTCTCAGTTTGAAGCATGAGATATTACGAGCTCAGATCAGCGCTTCTGTGGATGCCCTTGCGGTGGACCGTCAGCAAAGTATGTATTACACAGCAGTGGTGTGAGGGAAAATGCAGTGGTAGGGTGAGGCGTGTGTGCAGCAAATCTGAAGGGATAGGGGCAGGCAAGCGTGGGGTAGGCACAAAGTGCGGGGGTGGGTGTGGTCATTGGGGGATGGGGTGGCCGTTAGGTATGGCGGTGGGGCGTTGGTAAGCGCCTGTACGTGGTACTGCGGCGGTGAGTCTGGAGGGATAGCTCGGGGTTGTAGCAGTGGGTAAGGGTGGTGACTTGAGGGTGTGGGGGTCCGATTTCAACATCTTCCTAAAAGCAATGTGCCGCTCGACTCTTTCTTTCCCTCTCATCTTGAGGAATGAGGGTGGTGGCTGTTCATTAAACCTGCTCCTTCTGGTGTTGTGCGTGGAATGCAGGGTCTTTTTATATACAGACTGGCCTGTCTACTGGTTGGGCTGTTTGAATTGGATCCTTGTCGGTTTTGAGGTGTGCTACTAGCGTTTATAGGGTTTGTACTGCTTTTCTCGTTGCTGGTTTCTACTCCCTAAAGTGTTTTTTAAAAAACTTACAAAAATTCAAATGAAAATTAAAAATGTTATCTTGGCAACTAACTGGCTATATTTATTGCTGAAATACTGAAATACAAAATTAAATAAAGTTCTGTATAAATATAAAAAACTAAATAATGAAAATTAGAAGCTTAAGAAAACAAAATTTCCGACCGTCAAAACAGAAAATGCTAAAGTCAGGCGTTGAAAGCGGCAGTGTTCGTCACGTACGATAGGTACCAATTATAGGGTGTAGTAAGTCTCTTGGTTCGAAAGAACAGCATAGAAATATGCTAAAACCTCTTTAGGACACTTTAGCAAATGCTTAACAATTCACCATTTAGAACACCTTAGCAGTAAATTTTAAATGGGTGATGATGATTTGGATAACCAGTTTCACTGCTTCTTGATTCTGATGCATCTGTATTTATGTGTCTCTGCACACATTTGATTTTCTCTCACCGCTAGAAAAACAAACCTTGACTTCTTTAAATAGCCATAGAGATGCCATGGATGGTTAACTGTGTCCCCAATAGAGACCAACGCACACAAACCCCACAAATCTACTGGCACAAACATTAGAGGCTAGGTGTGGTGTCACAATTTCAATTCAAATCACATTTTAACCATCTCATGATCTGAGATCAGCTTTAGGATTTCTCCAATGTTGGCTTGGATAAGGATTTCAATAATAGAAGCTTGTCCCATATCAGTATCACAGGGATAAATGGGTGCATGTGCAGGCATGTGCTTTTATACAGCTGTGTGTGCACAAGTGTGATAAAAAAGAAAGCCAGCATGAGAACAAGGTACTAAACCGCTAAGCTGTTTATCATTTATTTAAATTCAACTAGCCACTTAAACCAGCAGAATTAGCAGTAGTTTGATAATTGCCATAGGCTGTGGCTCTGGTGTGTATATATAAACTCAATCATTTAAATAAATTATATTGTCACACCAAATTAAATTTATCCTGGCTAGAATATCTTATTAACTCTTATTGTTCTATAAAAGGCTGAAGTTCTGCTGTATTGACACATTCTCGTCTTCTGTGTGGTTCTTCGTCATTTAGCACTCCTAAGATGGGTATGATCGTGGGCTGTGATATTATAGTGCGGGGTTGTGCTGGTCGTTTTACAAAGTGCCTGAGGCATTGCAGTATACGGGAGGTGTTGTTGTGGCTTGACTTGGTGGTGGTTTTGTGTGTGTGTGTGTGTGTGTACTCTTTGTACTAGAATAACAAATTAACATATCTTTTCATCATCTTTCTGCCTCCATACCCAAGCTCCCTTTTTCCCTGCAGTTATCTTTCATTTCACCTTTGCCCTCATATCCACCTTCCACCATCTATTGCCTTTCTCTCATTACGCCCTTACTCTGTTACAAAGAAGTAAATTTATCACCCGCCACCCCCACCTTGGAGAACGTGTTACCAAGGGCATGTTAGTTACCGTCCTCATTCATCAGTGTCAGGTGCTAATCTCTACCGAGGGACTAACCTTAATATCTCGCGTCAGCTATGTTTTTGTTATTGTAGCAACATTTACAGACTCCCACAGCTGAATCCTCATTAAGGACTTGGTGTGCTTCAGTGCCTTTTGTTGGGTAGTATAATGTTATTGATCTATTTATAGAGTACATAATTTGGCATATAGTTTGTTATAGAGGTATGTATCTGACAGACGCACACATCATTCAAGATTGTGCAAGTACAAGATTTCTGTACCATTGCTCTAAATAGCTCTAAAGGCACCTTTTCTACTGGAAACAGGCTGAATGTGCTCTTCTTTAAAGCACATTCAGCCTGTTTCTCTTGCTCTTTGCAACATCAGAACGAGAGAATGATGACGTGAGAAAGTCTAAAAGTAAGTAAACTGAATGTGTGACCAGCAGAAATCACATCCTGTGTATTTCCATCCCTAGTAAATTTAATTTAATTTTTAATTTAATTTAGGGCAGAGAGCAGAGGATTCAGAGGAGCTGCACTTTGTGTGTATCTCACTTGCTTCATTGAAGTGGAAAACCGGAATTGAGGGCAGCTGAACTATAATAGGCGTCTGTCCTGTGTGGGACTTCATTTTGGGTTTAAAATGCTGAATTTAATGCTGTTGTGAATTTGACTCATTTGTTTCTCATTTTTCTTATTTTTTCTTTGTACTACATCTCCCACAATTCCTAGTAAACTACATTTCCATATATGGTGCACTACATTACCCATATTCCCCTGGTTAAGGTCTATAAATAGACCTTACTTCCTTTGTCCCTTTTGCATGGGTGAGGTGTGGGTTTTGAATGGACACCCAACCATGTTCTTTGAGTCCTTCCCTTAGGATGCGTTAAGTAAGTCTGTTTGCCAGTTGTATAGTTTGAATTTGTTTATTTGAATTGTTTAGATATTTAGTCCCTATTTGGATTGAATACAATATTGATGTTTATTGATGAATTGATTGCATGAGTTTGATTTCTCTTTTGTATTGTTTGTAGTGACTTAAAACCATCCTGTTTATCCTATGCATCCTGTTCATCATCTCCAACCAAGTAGTCCTGCTCCATGTGACTTTGTGAACTTCATGTCATGTGAATTGCTAAAGATTTAAGCTTCTTCAATCCAATGGAATAAAAGAGAGCAAAGGACTGGTGTTTTTCCAGTGTTTTAATCAGATCATCTCCACGCATAGAAGTTCTACAATTAACGAACTTGGATATTTTAAGGTTTTACATCATCCTGCATATCCACATATTAATCGGTCGTTTCGAATACGGGCCGAAGGTTAGAAATGGGGGGGGGGGGGGGGGGGGGGTGGGGTAGATGTTTACTATGCACGACGCTGCAGTCCGGGCGTGAGTGGAAGAATGAGAAGACCTCACTGCCCGTTTGTATATAGACTGTATGGTAGCGAGAATGTGCTGCATCTCTCTGCATTCCTCCTTCCTCAGGCCACCCTTGGGGGGGGGGGGGGGCTTGAGTCCGTAAGTGATCATGCAACAAATAGACAATCTGGAGACTCCACTGTTCGCTTGAAGGATGCTTTCTCCTTGCTCATCTGCTCAAGGTGAACAGTCTCAGCATGACTTGCTCAATATGGATGTTAAACAAGAAATACTTGGAATTAAGGGTATGCTTGGTGAGATTATGTCTAGAATGTCACAGTTAGCAGTTTCTTCTAAACATTCTGATTTATCGGGGCGGAGCCCATGGGGGAGGGGGGGGGTTTTGTATGATTGATCATTCTGTATGGATGATGATGGATAATGGCTGTGTAAATCCCACCTATCTTGTTCAGAATTGTGTGGCATGCATTCAAGAAAGCTGAACAGAAATGCGACGATGTGCAATCAAGGTAATCTCATCAGCTGTTGCCATCATCCACTTGTCGGGGCAGTTGGAGTAGAGGCCTACTATCTTGCTCTCACACGGTCACCGTCTTGCATTGTATGTCGTAGTGGCTGCATGCCACGCTGCCACATACGCATACGCGCATGATACACACCACGCCACTCAACAATCAGGATAGGCTATGAGCCCAATCTTCTTGAAAAAGACTCAAGAGAAAAGGTAGTTCCAGTGAGTTGCTAGACTTCGCTGTATACTCATGAGTCCTTGCTAGTCCGCCTGCAAAGGCGAGCAAAAGGGGGCATGCGGGTCGCAGGTGTTGGTTGCAATCAGCCATCTGGTTCACCTTTGCATGCGCAGGTGGCTTTGTGTTGTTGTATTTAGCGCAAGTATCTTCTTTCTCCTTGCTCTGTTAGTGCATACTTACTCGTAGGTTTGGGCCGTCTCAGCAGTACTTACATCAGGGCACAGTTGAGCCTGTCGGCCGCAGGCATCAGCCGAGTTCCCATATGTTTCCTGCAGTCCAATGTAGTTATCTAACGGGCATAGGCACAGGCCATCAATTTCTGTAACGGGTTCAGCCTCAAGGGAATTCGTGTTGTAGGGGAAAAAAGTAGCATCACCACTCCATTCTCCTCGAATCATTGTTACCACTACCCAGCGGTGCATACTGCGATTCCATTTCTTGCATTCTTGCACTCGGCTAATTCGGCAGCTCATATTATGGTTCACAAATATTGCCATTTCTCATTCATTGTCCTATCCTAATTTGCTCGATCTGTAGTACAGCGGACCTTGCCATTTCCTTTTTTTGGCGAATGTATGATACTCCAGCAATTTGGCAGATGTTGGGGGCAGTTAGCCTCTGTACAATGCTGTTGTTCTACTCTGTTCGATGATGTTCATAATGCAGAACATTACAAATACCATATTTTGTTGGATTATTTAAAATTCCCTCCTGCTCGTAATCTAGCCCTATTTTATGCTAATGATCCTAGACCATATAGTATGGCTCTTTTGCACTACAACAGAAATATGGGCAACCCCATCAGCTAGTTTTAAGGGAAATCAAAGCCATTCTAGCTCTTCCCAAGGTTAGACCAGGTGACAGCAGAGCATTTAGTAGTTTCTTGCAGGTGGGGGGGGGGGGGGGGGGGGGGGGCTGAAAGTTCGAGCTTGGATTGGGGCATGCTCCAATCTTGGGGGCCAGATTCAAGGTCTAATCTGAACGTAAAAAAAAAAAAAATGGGGGGGGGGGGGGGGGGGGGGGGGGGTTGGGGGGGAACTAAGCCTGTGTTGCTTGCCTGCGAAGTTGTCCCCCGCACCAACTGCTTAGTAAGCTTAGCAGGCCACTATAACTGTGATGCATATCAACTTTGGCCGTCGTAGTATGTGGCCTGCGGTGTCCTGTCCTAAATGGTCAAAGCTACAACCTGGTTAAGTTTTCTGCCTGGCTCCAAGAAGAGGCTGAATGTCAAGCGATGGCTGATCAAGTTAGTGATCTTCCAAAACCACTCCTGAGTAAACCTCAATCAAAGATCTACTCTAACACTCGAACAGTCTTGTACGATCCTCCACTGCCAATCCAGAAAGGAAGTATACCATTTCCAAGGCTTTTTCTACTGCTTCATATTGTGACTCGGCACGTTAACATGCAAGACATACCCTGTTGGAGCCTTTAAAGTGACTTTTGCCGACATCTTCGAAGATTTAGCCGGTCTTCCGATTTGCCCTAATGGAGGCTTACTTCAAGGGGCCATTTATCGTGCTTATATGGGGCACTAGACTAATCTCACACTTCTGATAAACGCCAGCTTGCCCAGGTGTATTTTGCCCGGAACATTCCTAAATCTTCGCATGCCGCAATTCTCAACTAAGTTACTAGTTGGGTATCCTTGCAAGGCCGCAATTTCGGCAATTCCTAAGCACTGATGAGATGGCATTGTAGTTTCATCGGCCTATGCACAGCTTATGCACGATGATAGTGCCCAGATTTACCTAGGCCTTAATCTCGCAAATGACTACAGGGTGCCTCCATTGACATCTATGTCTGGCCGCTCTGCCAATGCATTGATTAAATTAATAGTTGGATGTGCCAAAACTTTCTTCAGTTAAAAGAGGAGAAAACTGAAGTCATTGCATTTGTAAACAAAGATGAAGTTCTCAAGGTGAAATGCATACCTTGAGTCTAGGGGATTGGCGACTAAAAATCAAGTCAGGCATCTTGGTGTGATTCTGGAGAAAGACCTTAATTTAGTAGTCATGTCAAAGGTCAAGCTGATAAGTTCTAAATCAGCACTACTATCCATCTCAAAACATTGGGCAAGAATTATAGAGTTTTTTTCGCAGTCAAGACAATGGGGTTGGAGAAACTTGTTTGCATTGCCTTTATTATCACTGCGGGCAGCAGGAGGGAACTAACTTGTAATGGTTGCTGCCTCAGCGCGGCCTATCCCAGCAAGAAGATGGCCATGGCCCCAAAAAAACAAAAGAAGAACAAACCCTCAAAAAAAAACCAAACCAGTAGACAGCTGCGCTCGATCCAGAACGCTGCTGCCTAGAATTCTGACTAGAACGCAGAAAATCTGGAGGGCATATTAGGCAACACGCAGTCGCCTTCAGGTCCTTACAATTACAGCTGGCTTCGCAGTTATATTTAGGATTGATTTAAGTAGCAATTTTACTTCTTTAGGAAATCACATGCAATGTGCCTATGGCGGAACTAAATATATAGCCAGATATGCTCATCCTGAATTATAACCTCTAACAGAGCGCACTCGTATATATATTAGAGAGGCGAGTCAGTTAGAGATATCCAAGCGGTTCAATGGCAAACAAACAAGGGGAATGTGCTTTTATGTTATGTATGCCTAGCGCCGCAATTCTGAATCAGTTTCCAGAAGAGATCAGATGTGCTAAAAAATTAGCCACATTTAAATCCAGACTCAAAAATCATCTGTTTAGCTGTGCATTTATTGAATGAGCACCGTGCAATGTCCGAACTGATTGCACTATATTATATGTATAATCGTTTTCTTAAATTCTTTTTAAATCTCTTAAATCAATTTTTTTTAATCATTTTCAAAGTTTTTAAATTCCTTGTTTTATTGTGTGATTATTGTTTTTATTTTATTTTATGTAAAGCCCTTTGAATTACCATTATGTATGAAATGTGCTACATAATGCAAATAAATGGCTTGCCGTTGCCTTCGGTCGCTTGCCTTTCACCAGACTAATTCCACTCGGAGGATGGCCCGGTCATGATGTAGAGAAATCTATGGCAATATAAGATGGTGAATTCACTCTGAATGAATTGCATGAACTGAGAAAGATCAAATTACTAAGTTCCATGGGCAGGGCAACCCCGTCTGTGGCAACTAAGCTATGGACGTGTTAGCGCTGCCGTAAAGCCAAGAAGAGTCTAGCGTTGATATGCTAGTGCTAAAGATATGCCAACTTCCTTGTATTGGGCGTGCTGGCTTGTCTGCTGTTGGGCAGATGGTAGGGCGAGTGGCCTGGCCAGCGCAAAGGGCGGTTATGTCCTCGGCCTCTAGTAGGTATATGAGCTCGCCTATCAATAAATCCTGAATCTGGCTGCTGGTCTATGACGCAAAGAATTAGCCGAATTTGGAGAAGGCTGGTTATATTCCAAAGTGGAACCGCTCCAAAGCAAACAGCGCGGCTGCAAGATTCATATACCAGGAATTCATGTATATCCTCCGGCTCACTCATTTATGTTGAGGCATCAAGGAGTGAAGCGGGAACCTCGCAACTAGTCTTTCATTGTTCGCTATCCAATGTATAAGGTATGTGGCAGCTATAGCAACGGGTAGGATCTGCAGGCTGCTGTCTTCCTGGTCCACAATTTGGCCCCTCCTTACTTGGTGTCTTACTCCGATTTCGCCAGTATCCAGTAGCCATTAGTAGTGACATAAAATCTATGTTTCACCAAATTAGGCTACTACCAGAAGATCGTCCTCTCTTACGCTTCCTGTGGCGCAACCTGCAGAGATCAAATCCACCTGATGTCTACGAATGGCAAGTTTTGCAATTTGGTACAGTATGTAGTCCATGTTGCGCAACATATGCTTTACAAAGGTATGTCCATGACTACCAAGAAGGATATGAAGATATAGTGAATTCTGTACTTCAGTCGTTCTATGTGGATAATTGTTTGGAGCGTTTCCCACACGTGCAAGTCGCAAAGAACCACCTTGACCGTGTGCGTTCCTTACTGGTGAGTGGGGGATTTGAAATCAGACAGTGGGCAAGTAACCAGCCTGATGTTGTGAGACATCTTCCTTCTGAAGCCAGGTCTGAGAGTGCAGAACTTTGGATCAGTCAAGACCGGTTGGATCCAAAAGAAGGAGCTTTGGGTCTGAGTTGGCACTGTCCCTCCGATTCATTGGGGTATCGATCTCGAACTGTGGAGTATAACGCAACAACTATGCGCAATATCTATAAAGTTCTCGCTAGTCAATATGACCCGTTGGGTTATATTACTCCCTTTACAACGTGAGCTAAGGTCATTGTACAGCAATGCTGGATGAAGTCTCGGGGTTGGGATGATCCCCTTATGCCAAATCCTATCCAACGGGCCTGGAAGGCTTGGGAAACTGAGCTACCTGATCTGTCATTGATACAGCTACCCCGCTGTTACTTAACTTTACCTTCCGAGCAAATTGTATCCAGAGAGTTGCATATTTTTTGCGATGCTTCAGAGAGCGCATATGGGTCAGTAGCATATTTGCGAATGGAAACTGACAAGGGCGTGGTACATAATACTTTCATCATGGCAAGATCTCGAGTTGCCCCAAAAAGGCAAATTTCCATCCCTCGCCTTGAACTTTGCGCTGCCCTAACAGGTGCACAGCTCTCCAAACTCTTGCAAAAGGAATTGACTCTTCCCTTGACAAATACTCTCTTATGGTCTGACTCAACAACTGTTTTGTCTTGGCAGCATTCTCTCTCCTGCCGTTATAAAGTTTTCGTAGCCAATCGAGTCACTGAAATCTTGGATCTCACTGATCTCTCTTCTTGGAGATATATTCCTTCTGCACAGATTCCAGCAGATGACATTACTAGAGGCAGAACACTTGTTGAGCTGGCCAAACCTGATCATAGATGGAGACAAGGTCCATCGTTTTTTTTAAATTTCCTCCACATCAGTGGCCTCACAATCTAGTGTCCAGATCTGCTAGTCCTGATCCTGAGCTCCGAAAACCACTTTTTTTGTGGGTTAACACAATTGGAAGATCTTGTACTCCCAGACCCTTCCAGTTTCCAGTCATGGTCAGCGTTAAAGTCTGCCACAACAGAGTTATTGCGACAACATAGTCCGGACACTTGTGACCCCTCTGTCATTCAAACCCTTATTTTAAAACAGGCTCAGCAACAAAGCTTCCCCTCTGAGTACCAGTGTTTAAAGGAAGGAAAGCCTATTGAATCTCAAAGTTGTCTCCTTACACTTTCTCCTGAATTCAGAGAAGAAACGGGACTTATTGTAGTGGGCGGCAGGCTCAGACGAGTAGAGGACATGGAACCCGAAATGGTTCATCCAGTCATCCTTGACCCCAAGCATCCATTATCTAGCTTAATCATCAAGGACTGTGACGAGAAACTTTTCCATCCTGGTCCGAGAGAGCTTTTTGCAGAACTCCAGTGGGTCCCACGCGGGGCCCACTGCCGTAATTATTGGATAATTGGAGGGAGACAAGCCATAAAAAAACATCAGTTGTCTTGTTTGGAGTGTAGGAAGTGGAAAGCTAAGCCATCTATCCCTCAAATGTCAAATCTTCCACTCTCTAAGCTCCAGTTGTTCAAACCTCCCTTTTGGTCCACTGGGATGGATTGTTTTGGCCCTTTCCATGTCAAGATTGGTCATAGAAAGGAAAAGAGATGGGGCATTCTGTTTAAGTGCCAGACTACTCAATGTCTGCATCTTGATTTGTTAACCAGTTTAGATGTGGAGAGCTTCCTAATAGCCCTATGCCGTTTTATATCCAGGAGAGGTCAGCCGTATGAAATCCTTTGTGACCAAGGAAGTAATTTTCGAGAATTGCAAGAGAATTGAAAGAAGATTTCCAGAACCTTACCACTGAGTTACAAGTTCAACTGGAAAATCAGCAGATCAAATTCAAATTTAATCCTCCCCAAGCTCCTCATTTTAGAGCCTCATGGGAATGAGAGATTCGCTCTGTTAAGGCAGCTCTGCGTGTGGTACTTGGCAGCCAAACAGTATCACAAGAAGTTCTACGGACAGTTCTGACAGAAGTTGAATGAGTGTTAAATTCTAAGCCACTTGGTTACGCCACTTCTAACATTGCAGACCTCGATCCCATCACCCCAAATCTCCTCCTCATGGGGCGGCGAGATTCTTCTCTACCCCAGGTTATTTATGCTAACACCGAGCTACTTGGCCGTAGATCTTGTCGCCATAGTCAGGTCCTCGTTGACCAGTTTTGGGCATCCTTTATTCAACATTATTTGCCAGGTCAGCATCTCCGTCAAAAATGGAATAGAGAAAATCCTAATCTAAATGAATCTGCTGTTGTGTTAGTTATCGATTCTCAACTTCCAAGAGCATCATGGCCCATTGGTAGGGTAGTACATCTTTTACCTAGTCAGGATGGATGTGTGAGAGTAGCTGAGATTGCTATTAATGGAAAAACGTATGTACGCCCAGTTGCTAAGCTTTATTCCGTTATCCCAAATTGATGAATAATAGCAAATACAGGATTGTATTTGGAGGTGGCTGTTGTGAATTTGACTCATTTGTTTCTAATTTTTCTTATTTTTTCTTTGTACTACATCTCCCACAATTCCTAGTAAACTACATTTCCATATATGGTGCACTACATTACCCATATTCCCCTGGTTAAGGTCTATAAATAGACCTTACTTCCTTTGTCCCTTTTGCATTGGTGAGGTGTGGGTTTTGAATGGACACCCAACCATGTTCTTTGAGTCCTTCCCTTAGGATGCGTTAAGTAATTCTGTTTGCCAATTGTATAGTTTGAATTAGTTTATTTGAATTGTTTAGATATTTAGTCCCTATTTGGATTGAATACAATATTGATGTTTATTGATGAATTGATTGCATGAGTTTGATTCTCTTTTGTATTGTTTGTAGTGACTTAAAACCATCCTGTTTATCCTATGCATCCTGTTCATCATGTCCAACCTAGTAGTCCTGCTCCATGTGACTTTTGAACTTCACGTCATGTGAATTGCTAAAGATTTAAGCTTCTTCAATCCAATGGAATAAAAGAGAGCAAAGGACTGGTGTTTTCCCAGTGTTTTAATCAGACACGCCACCAAGTTTCTACAATTTAACAAACTTTTTATATTTTAACATCTCATATCCAACAATGCATGTAGACTTTTTTTGTTTAAAACTTCTTTATTGATAATTATTATAGATCTTATAGGCCCGGTTTCACAAAAGGGGGTTGGGGTGGGGCTTAGCTTAAGCCAGGACTAGCCCTTAGTTAAATTAAGATATTTGAGCAACTTTTACAAAAATGCCTTAGAAGAAAATATTACAGGTGTGCATCTTGACACAGAACAATGACACTGACATATTTTAAGATATGTCAGAGCAAGATATTTTCAGTTGAGACCGCTCAAACATGAATTTTAGTCTGGGACTAGCTTAAGCCTTGTCTGTGAAACTGGGGGTTAAAGTCTTTTATGCTCATCAAGGCTGCATTTTTTTGAATAAAAATGCAGGAAAAGCAGCAATATTATGAGATATTATTACGGTTTAAAATAACTGTTTTTTTATATATATGATACACTTATAAACTAATATATGTTAAATGTATTCTCTGTGATGGCAAAACTGAATTTTGAAAACAGTTGTACTACTTAATATTTTTGTGTAAAGCATGATTTTTTTTTTTCATTCTTTTTTCTTTTTTTCCAGGATTCTCTGATAAATGATAAAGTGCGAAAGAACAGCATTTATAAATGTGTAAATATCTTCACTGTCACTTTTGATTTATTTAAACAGGCAAGCACCAGATTTTCTACAAAAAAGGGTAACACTTTACAATAAGGTTCATTAATTAACTACTTTAGTTAGCATGAACAATACCTCTACAGCATTTATTAATCTTAATGTTAATTTCAACATTTAATGCATTATTAAAATCAAAAGTTGTGCTTGTTAACATTAGTTAATGCACTCTGAAATAACATGAGCTAACAATGAACAACTGTATTTTCATTAACTAACATTAACAAAGATTAATAAATACTGTAATAAATGTATTGTTCGTTGTTTGCTCATATTAGTTAATACATTAACTAAAGGAACCTTATTGTAAAGTATTACCCACAAAAAAAGTGTAAAAATCAAGTTGTTTGTGTCAAATTTGACAGTCTGAGTGTGTTGACTGAAAAGGGATACAACACAAACACACACACACACACTTAAACATGAAGAAAGGGAAGGGTTAGAATGTAGCTGTGAGCTTTAACAGTCCCTCATAGACCAGTTGATCCCAGCTACAGCTCAGAATAGCTGCCAGGAAAGTGTTTTGAAAGAGAATCAAACTGAGAGCAGTGTTGCCTGCTTCAGTGTTTTGCCAGCATCATACACCAAATCTATGGTGGAGCGCCACTGAGTGTGTGTATGTGTACGCATGTTTGTGTATCTTTTGTGCACTTTTGCTTTTGTGTGTACTGTTTTGCTTCACTATGGCTGAATTCTCAGAGGCCATTTGAGGGCTGGCTTATGTCTGAAGTCACGCCCCCAAGCATTCCTTATATGGGTACGGAACGTGAGCTCTTAAAGGAGAAGTAGCTTTATGTGTCTCCGCAAGGCATGTTTTCAATTTAAGCCCATCTAAACTCCACAACCAACGCAAGACATCAGAACTTCACCATGTGCCCGGTGTAACACCTCCAAATATTTTTTCCCATTCACAAGCATATGCGCAAGGAAACCCTCATACATTTTCAGCATAATCTCACCGCACTTGCCCCTCTATCTCACTCACTGCATCTAAAGAGATGAAAATAATATTTTCTACATGTTTTAATGCTTTCGTTTAAGTGCATGCGGAATTACCTCTCCTTATTTGGAAGATGCTGCGTGCGTTTGAAAGAGGTCTGTGGCATGTTGCCTGCAGATACACTTACACAAACGTACACACACACCCATCAGAATCTGTTTCTGTGGAAGGGCAGATAACACGCTTTCATGCAGAGACGTATCAATTCAGCTTGTGGGTCACTTCCCTTCCCCTTTTTGCTCTTTTTTTTTTTTCCCCCTTTTCCTTCTTTTTTTTTTTTATGTATTTGAGTAAATGGTATGTATGAACGCTGAACTGTTCTTATATTTGTGCACACTACAAAGTTTCTTATGCTTATCAAGTTATATTTCCACCAGCCATTACTCCAGTCTTTATTGACAAATCATTCTCCAACGCTGATTTGGTTCTCAAAAAACAGTTCTTATTATTATCGATGTCTGACATGGTTGTGCTGTTTGATATTTTTGTGGAAACCAGGATACTTTTTTTATTCAGGATTCTTTGATGAATAGAAAGTTCAAAAGACCAGCATTTATTTGAAAAAAATATATAAAAAAATTGTTTACATTATAAATGTCTTTGTCACTTTTGATCAATTTATGCAATGCATCCTTGCTGTATAAAACTATTCATTTCTATAAAACAAAAAAATCTTCCTGACTCCAAACCTTTAAAGGTTATCACCAAAAGTAATGTGAATCTGTTCAGTGGTATATTTGCCTCCGAAGTAACACGTTTGGGTTGCTCTGGAATGCCTCTATTAATCAAACACACAGCCTACACTGCAATAATGCAGCACAATAACGGTCACGAAGCCTCTTATGAGAATGCCCTTCCCTTTTGAGCAGAACAGGTGGGCGGGACATTTGAGGTTTCCCTTTAACTTCACACCTATCAGGAAAGTCGCTATGGCATCTGATCCCCCTCCCCCTGGCCAATCAGATGCCAGCACAGCGGGCCCAACTCTTACATGAGTTGTGTGCTGACTGAGCAAGCGAGCACGCCTTCAGTAACCAGCTGAGAGGAAGTAGACTGAAAGGCAAAGCAGAGAAGAGAGAGAGACAAGTGGTGAGAAATGTAGCAAGAAAAAGAGAGGACAAGAAGGGAGGGGGACTAAAGGCGGTATACCAAAGCTGCTTTCATTGTGTTCAAGTTATTTGAAGGGGGAAAGATGTGTGTGAGATGGTGGTGGTGGTGGTGGGGGGGGGTTACAGAGTTTATATGCATGTGCCAAAAGGAGCCTGAGAGAGGTTTTGTGTGTGAGTTATTGAAAGGGGGGTGAGTTCGGAAGGGTGGAAAGAGAGATTCACAGTTGGGCATACCAGAATAGCAGTGCACAGAGAGCATAAACAGCTAGATGTGTTTTTACAGACTGCTTGAACAAGAAACCTTGATTGGACTTACGTTTTGTATGTTTCTCTCTCTTTCTCACTCCTCTCAGGGGAGGAACAGAAAGAAAGGCCTGCACTCCCTAATTCCATGCAAGTAACCCTTCAACTCATCACAGTCTTGAAGCAACAAAAAGCACGACTTAAGAGCTCCGACAGAGAGGACGGAGAAACAGACGAGGAGGAAAGGGCAGGAGTTCTTAGAGAGGTGAGTCATTAGGCTAACGTGAATTTTGTAGTGTGTTTATGGATGGTTGACATGAAATGTCGAGCAATGACAGCAGTGTGACATGGCATACTTAAACTTTTAAAAGTTGTACTTTTAAAAGTTCATTTGTCACACACCAGGCTATTTAAATGAACTACAAACTAGCCACAATCGGTTTAAAATGGTGAAAAAACAGTTAAAACACCCCAATTATATGCTTTCTTTAATATAGAGCGAAAGTGTTAACCTAAATGTTTGATTTAAAAGTTTAAGAGGACAGGGTTTGGGGTTTTTTTTTCAGTGACATCAGTGTCTTGCTGTGTGACATGTACTTTATCTAAAACTATTTAAAACAATATTTTTCTAATTTGTGTATTATTTAATATATTTTTTAGTTTTGATATTTAGCTTTTATGCCTTTGTATAGTTGAGGTCACGTTTTTCTAGCTAAAGCTATTTTTTAAATGGTTCTTTAAAAAAAGTTAAAGCATCTCAATTGTATGCTTCCCTTTATACATTCATGCATATTTTAACCTAAAATGTATATTTTAATCAAGTTTGTTTATGGATAGTGTGACATGTTATATTTCTAAAACTATACACTTGTATTATTTTTAACTCTTATATTCAGTTTTTGTGTCCTTATATCAGTTGATAGACTACAAGGATATTTGGTGCAAATGGTGAATATCATTAAAGAAACTGACTAATTTAAGCACCTACAAAAATGATGCAATTCATGTGGATTTTAACCTCATATCTTTATTTTCATGTCATTTGCTAACCACCCATTTATGAACATGGGTGGTTTGAAGTGGAAAAGGAAGTAGCTTCAAAGACAACAGCTGTTTTTTCTCTCTCTGCCATATGTCCTATCTGTCAATGCACAAATGAATCAATGACATCCTGACCCTTGCTGCATATAGAGATAATATTTCAGCCCTTGGTTTTACAAACTTGCAGGCTTTTAGTTGCGGAGAGATAAGCTTAGTCAGAGGTGAGCTTGTGAGTGTTTGGTCTTTGTTCCTGCTGTAGTTTGTAATGACGTTTTGTGACTTCCTCAGAAGTAAAAGCCAGGTGTTTTGCAAAAACCTCAAGGGCTGCACACATCATCACTGTAGGCTTAGGGGTAGAGGTCTACACTCACGCCCATGAGATGTTCTTTCTCGCTGACTCACTCTCTCTCACATGCATGGTGAAAATGAATTCATTGTCTTTATTGTTTGAGTAACAACACCTGTTGGGTATATGAGAATACTTTCATGTTTCCATTAAAGCCAAAGAAGGAAGTGGCTTATACTCTCTTGCCAGGTAGAAGCTACATATCAGTTTTTGTCATCCAGATAATCAAAAAATATGCCCATAGAAAAAAGCAAACAAACAAAAAAGTAATATGTATAAAAGCTCAATCAGGTTAATAGGGAGAAGAATGACTTGTTAATAAAGCTTGGGTTGTTTGGGCTCAGTGGTCAACCATGGAAACAATGCTTAACTGAAGCTCCAGTGTAATTTTTGATTGTTTGGCCATACGGTTTCTCCTTGGTTTCTTTGAGTCCTTCAATCTTTTATCTATGTTACTGTAATCCTGAATTGTAGAATGTGTAGAATTTTTGCTTCGTTCAGTACCAGCTACCACTTCATAATCATCATAAACGGATGCACAGCTATGCATTCAAGAATTCCAATAATTAAAGACGAGCGCAGCTGTCTTACATTGCAGTGTGATTATAAAAAATAAATGTGTTACTCATATCCCCTTAATTGTCTACTAATTCATCTTAAGGAGTTTTCCATGGCTTAGTTGCTCATTGGGTTATTAAGACACTGTTTTATGTAAAGCTGCTTGGAAATTAGCTGTATTATTCTCTATACAAATTAAACTGGCTGGACTAATTCTTGACTGACTACTTTCTCCTAAATAACACCAGAAAAACACTATACAGCTGACAGCTGCCCATGCTAGTCTTGGATGTTTGGTTTCCCCATCTATTTTCTTCCGCTCCACATTGAATTCTCTGGGGGTGGGGATGAACATTCTTGCTCTCAGTGTGTCCTTGATTTGTTCATTTCACCTAGACAACAATTCATTCCAATTCAATGGTAATAAAATATGTAGATTTGTAGATCGTGTGACGCAACCATATGAATAGATTTTCAGGAATAGGACTAAGCTGATAATGAAATCATCCATCCAGGCAATAAATATTAATAACTGGTCAAATTAGTATGTTTCAGAAAAACAAACCATTTGATTGCACAGCTGAAAAGTGCATTACGTTTATGAAAGTGTGTAGTCATATCAGTGTGTGTGTGTGTGCATCTTGTCAGCTGTATTTGACCTGGGGTTCAGGGTTCTATTCATGCTGAGTCTGAAAGATTCACAGCAAAGCTCTGAGGGTCTTACATAATGTGTAACAGACCCCCACATGCTTGGCAAACTTAAAAAAAAAAAAAAAAAAAACTTCCAGACTTCTTAAAACTTCACCGAAAACGTTTCCACCTTCTATATACACTTCACTTCAAAAATACAGTAAAAATACAGTAAAATATTATTACAATTTAAAATGACTGTTTTCTATTTCAACATATTTTATTCCTATGATGGCAAAGCTGAATTTTGAGCAGCCATTACTGCAGTGTTCAGTGTCACATGATCCTTCAGAAATCATTCTAATATGCTGATTTGGTGCTTTCTTATTATTATCAATGTTGAAAACCATTGTGCTGTTTCTTATTTTTGTGTAAACCATGATACATTTTTTTCAGGATTCTTTGATGAATAGAAAGTTTAAAAGAACAGCATTTATTTGAAATCTATTTTACTGTCAATTTTTTTTATCTTTAATGTATCCTTGCTGAATAAAAGTATTAATTTATTTAAAACATAAAAATAGCTGACCCCAGATTTTTGAACAGTATAGTGTGTAGAAATGGATTGTCTGGTTTTGTATCAGGCGCTGGAATGCTGTTGTGTTTTTAGGTCTCCTCTGTACGTCCGGAGTCTTTGACTGTTATTTCAGATCTTATGTCAGTGTGAGGTCTTCTCCGTTAGCTTTTGTCATAGCAATGCCTAAAAATACTGGCAACCTCAAGTCTTCTGTGTACTTTTAAGTCTTGATGGTGGAGTTATATTGTGTGACGTCACAAAAACAGTAATGTGGCACAACACACTCTCATTCAGTGTCCATTTCTGTCTGTGTATCTCTTTCCATCTCTTTGTGGTTTGATTCAATAGGACCATATTTTGCCAGTGAACTCAAAGACGGAAGAAACTGGAAGAAAAAAATCTGTAGAAAAAAACCCAGAATGGGTTCTAGTAATTTTCTGCAAGGACAAAACTGTTAAGTTTACAGATATTTCCTTTAACCCTAAAACACAATACAATGCAATGCATAATTGAAAATATGGGTAAAACACCTGTGAAAAATCAATACAGAAAGTCCTTTAGATTAACACAGAACATTGTGCCCTATTTTACAGACTTTTCTTAGAGTATAAACTCCTCCCTTGAGAGGCCACTGAATACTTCATTCAAGCAGTGTAATGCAAATGCATCTCTTAGAAAGGCCTGATCCTCAACATTCTGTCTTTTCATATTTTGTGCATTTATAGTTGTCAGACTGGCATACTTGACCTTCATTAGACTGTGCTCACTGCATCGCAAGATGTGACACCTACAGTGCATCTCAATAAATTAGAATTTTCGTGGAAAAGTTCATTTATTTCAGTAAAACTCAAATTGTGAAACTCGTGTATTAAATAAATTCAATGCACACAGACTGAAGTAGTTTAAGTCTTTGGTTCTTTTAATTGGGATGCTTTTGGCTCACATTTAACAAAAACCCACCAATTCATTATCTCAACAAATTAGAATACTTCATAAGACCAATACAATTTTTTTTTAGTGAATTGTTGGCCTTCTGGTAAGTATGTTCATTTACTGTACATGTATACTTGGTAGGGGCTCCTTTTGCTTAAATTACTGCCTCAATTTGGCGTGCATGGAGGTATCAGTTTTGTGGGATGCTGAGGTGGTATGGAAGCCCAGGTTTCTTTGACAGAGGCCTTCAGCTCATCTGCATTTTTTTGGTCTTTTGTTTCTCATTTTCTTCTTGACAATACTCCATAGATTCTCTATGGGGTTCAGGTCTGGTGAGTTTGCTGGCCAGTCAAGCACACCAACACCATGGTCATTTAACCAACTTTTGATGCTTTTGGCAGTGTGGGCAGGTGCCAAATCCTGCTGGAAAATGAAAGCAGCATCTTCAAAAAGATGGTCAGCAGAAGGAAGCATGAAGTGCTCTAATGTCTTGGTAAACGGGTGCAGTGACGTTTTGTTTTCAAAAAACACAATGGACCAAGACCAGCAGATGACATTGCACCCCAAATCGTCACAGATTGTGGAAACTTAACACTGGACTTCAAGCAACTTGGGCTATGAGCTTCTCCACCCTTCCTCCAGACTCTGGGACCTTGATTTCCAAATTAAATGCTAAATTTACTTTTATCTGAAAAGAGGATTTTGGACCACTGGGCAACAGTCCCGTTCTTCTTCTCCTTAGCCCAGGTAAGACACCTCTGAAGTTGTCTGTGTTTCAGGAGTGGCTTAACAAGAGGAATAACTGTACAACTGTAGCCAAATTCCTTGACATGTCTGTTTGTGGTGGCTCTTGATGCCTTGGCCCCAGCCTTAGTCCATTCCTTTTGAAGTTCACTCAAATTCTTGAATCGAATTTACTTGACAATCCTCATAAGGCTGAGGTACTCTCGGTTGGTTGTACATCTTTTTCCTTCCACACTTGTCCTTCCACTCACTTTCCTGTAACATTCTTGGTATACAGCACTCCTGTGAACCCAGCTTCCTTTGGCAATGGGAATGTTGTGTGACTATACCCTCCTTGTGAAGGTTGTCAATGATTGTCTTCTGGACCATTGCCGAGTCAGCAGTCTTCCCCATTATTGTGTAGGCTAGTGAACCAAATTGAGAGACCATTTTGAAGGCTCATGAAACCTTTGCATGTGTTTTTGAGTTGATTATCTGATTGGCATGTCACCATATTCTATTTTGTTGAGATAGTGAATTGGTGGTTTTTTTTTAAATGTGAGACAAAATCATCACAATTAAAAAAACCAAAAACTTAAACTACTTCAGTCTATGTGCACTGAATTAATTTAATACACGAGTTTCAAAATTTGAGTTGAACCGAAATAAATGAACTTTTCCACGACATAATAATTTATTGAGATGCACCTGTACACACTACTGTTCAAAAGTTTGAGTCAGTAAGATTCTTTAAAGAAATTAATACCTTTTATATTAGTGGGAGTGACTACAATGGATCAAACGTGCCGTAACACAACATTTATTGGGGGCTTTTTTTTTGAAAAGATTATAGTTTTGAATTCATGTGTTCTTTTGAACTTTCAATTAATTCAAAGACTCCGAAAAAAATGTAATCATTGGTTTTCCACAAAAATATTAGCAGCACAACTGTTTTTTAAATTGTAATAAGACTTCACCCACACGACACAACACATACATACCACACACACACACCCACACCACACACACCCACACACACACCCGCACACACAGAGATATATAAGATATAGATATCTATATATATATTATATATAATATATTATATAATATATATATATATCTATATATATATAATAATCAAGACTCAAAATTTTTAGTGATCGTGTATGTGATATGAAAATTGTGTAATCAGGCACCATTTCATTCCCAGATCTCTTTTGTGGCATTCATGATTTTCACTGCCTTAAACTGACAAACATATGTGATCCTGGACCACAAAACCAATCATAAGGATACATTTTTCAAAATTGAGATTTATAAATCGGCTGAAAGCTGAATAAATAATCTTTCCATTGAGGTATGGTTTGTTATGATAGGACAATATTTGGCCGAGATATATTTGGAATCTGAGGGTGCAAAAAAAAATCATAATATTGAGAAAATTGCCTTTAAAGTTGTCGGAATGAAGTTCTTAGCAATGCCTATTACTTATCAAATATTAAGTTTTGATATATTTGTGGTAGGAGATTTACAAAATATCTTTACTTAATTTACAAGATCTTTACTTAATATCCTAATTATTTTAGGCATAAAAGAAAAATCAATAATTTTTGACCCATACAATGTATTTTTGGCCATTGCAAAAAATATACCCAATCGACTTAAAAGTGTCATATGATGCTTTTTTAAAGATCACTGTTTTGTGTATTTGGTGTAACAGAATGTTGACATGCTTTAATTTTCAAAAAACACATTATTTTTAAAATTCTGTACATTATTGTAGGTCCTATATGCCCCGCCTCTCTCAAACGCTTTGTTTTCTACAAAGTCCCTCCTTCCAACAAGCGCAGTCTGCTCTGATTGCGCAAAACTCCGCATTTGAACAGTCAATAGCAAATACTTAAACTAATAACAAAACAGCAGCTGATTCAGAAGCGCCAGATTGTCATAGCAAAGTCAGAATACCTCCTCTCCTAGTGTTCACGAAACGGTCGTCCATAAAATGCATTGCTGTTCTGTTGTAAGTGATCTTAAAGATTCCTAAATGCATCTACTTTCGGAAGGCCAAATAAAGTGCTTTTGCTTTCGCCTAGAAACACACAGCGTCTCCCTGACATGGCTGCTTCAACACTAACTGCGGTTACTGAAACCACGCCTTCTTTCTTTGCGTGCACATTTGGGCCGCATTATGCAAATATTTCCACATAGTGATGTAGATATGTGGGGGCGTGTTAGAACGAGGTGTTTTAGGGGGGCGTGGCAGAGTCTTAACTTTGATAAAGAATATCTCTTTGGTTTTGAGACTTTAGTCTTTGCAACTTCAGGGATCTTATCTATGCACAATCAGCTTGTAACACTCCAAAGAGAAAGGGAAACTTGAAATCGCATCATATGACCCCTTTAAGACTGGTTTTGTGCTCCAGGGTTTATTATGGGATATTATGGGATATTATGTTTTTCATAATGCATAGTATTTGTCAATCTATTCTTTCCATAGATCTAATGTATGCTTCCTTAAGATAGCTGAAAACAGCTTGACCATTCAGATAAATGATCACGAGACAACATTGTAAATAATGGCCTACATTTGGCCTTAAAGGGATAGTTCACCCAAAAATGAGAACTCTGAAACATTCTTCAAAATAGCTTGTGTTCCACAGACAAAATGAAGCCATACAGGTTTGTTACAATATGAGTGTGAACAAATGAAATTTCAGCCCTAGACCCCAATAATTTCAATGTCATTTTCTTTTTTTGTGTTGAAAAGGAAGGACAAAGATTTATTCAGCTAATCTGCATTCAGACTATACTATTTGCATGTGTTTAGCAAAGCTGCAGTAGATAATGTCCACTTGTTTCATGTTTTTCCGAAAGCCATTACTTGGGTCTACACAAGTTAGTGTGTTAGTGCTTGTATGTTCCTGTTTTTGTCATTTAATGAGCAGGACTGCTCGTTCTCTGATGCAAGACAGTACAAAGGTTCTGTTGTTTGTCCCTGTGTTTTGTCTGCCAGTCTTGATCCCAAGCAGGCCTGAGCTCTAGAGACAGAGAGCCAGTCAGAGCTATGCAGTACACAGTCTGTTCAAGCATGTGTCCTAATCAGATGGCATAAAATGAGTGTAGTGAGTCATACGATTGCTCTTTGTGTCTGTTCCCTCTTAGTGTAATTTGCTTGGTTGATTTAATGACCAGTACAAAGATGTCTTGAATAAAAAGCTATTAAATGACTGATCAATTTGATAACTTGATTTTTAAATGTTTACAACGATTGATTTGGATCATGTGCAGGTTGAACTGGGTCCGTGTGGCATGGTTACTGATTTGATCAAGTCGATTTGTTGTTGATTAACCATTGTTCTTTGATAGGTTGTGTCTCTGGAATGCCTGGCTCAGGATGCAGCCGCTGAGCAGTCCACTCCTTTCAGGAGCCAAGGGGAGGTGTGTTTGGCCGCTGGCCTTATCTGGGTGGAGCTGTAGGAGGGATAATACTTATTCATTGGCACGTTCTGCAAGGCCCCTCCCACCTCACTGACGTTCTGCCCTTGGTAAGTAAACTAAAAGTATGTACTATGATACTGGTAACCAAGTGACTGTTGCGCATGCTAGATCTGCCATAAAAGTTTGGTAGACCTAATGTTAAATTTAACATTGTCTGTTGAGTGCAACACAGAAATAGTTTATGTCCAAAAATTTGTTTTGATTTTTGTTTTATGTAGGCTAATTGTTTTCAACATTATGTTAGTGTAATATAGTTAGAAATATTAGGAAATGTTTCTTGGGTCCCAATCAGCATATTAACATAATTCCTGAAGAATCACGACACCCATGTCTGGATTAGTGGTGTAACTTGCCATCACAGGAACAAATTACATTTTAAAAGATAATACATTTGAAAACAGTTATTGTAATTTGTAGTATTTCACAATATTACAGTTTTTACTGTATTTTTCATCAAATAAATGCAGCCTTGGTGAGGCTACTTTCAAAAACGCTTAAAATCTGGTTGATTGTTTCTCTGACTTTTTTTTTTTTGTGTTGTGTTGTTGTCAGGCCCCTGTTAGCTGCCTGTGTATCTGGGAATGCTGTTGTTGCATCAGAGGGGCAGTATTGGAGATGGCAGAACTCAGGGGCTAAGGTCAGGGTCAAGATTCAAGGGTCAACACAGCTCCGAAGCTGAAGGGGTGGATGTGGAAGGACCTGAAGCCAAGCTGCGGGCACCAACAGGCATGTAGGTTAGGAAAATGGTCATTCACACACTTCTTCGGTAAATATATTTGATGACACTTTCCTGCTCCCAATTTCCAGCACTGATGCTCCCTTAATGCAGAATCTTCTGCGCATAATAAATCATATTTTACTCTAGTTGTGAATGCGAGTTTGCTGTTTGTATTAAATGTGATTGAGATAAAAAGTCTGTGTACCAGGAAATAATGGCAATAATGTCTTTTTGTTGAGTTGTCCTTGCAGGCTACTACCAAAAACAAACTTAGATTGTGTTCAGTACCATCCGATTCACAAATCACGCATATAAGCCAGTTCTTCTTTTTGGGGGATCAATAATATCCAGTGCAACCAATGTAGTCTGATTCCTGAATGAATGACTCTTAAGAGCCAGTTTTTTTACTAAATCAAAAACATACAATGTGACTTTTATGGTCTCATTTCCTGAGGAATTAATCTTATGGTATGTGTTAGTGAATCAAAAACATATAGCACAAACAGTGTAGTCTGATTCCTGAATTGATTAACCATTTTTTTGTGGTTGTTCAAAAAGATGAGTTTGTGATTTGAATCTGACAAATCCTTCACTGCACTGAATCGATCGGAGAGGTTACTAAATCAAGATCTGTCTTGCATACTGATATAACTTGTAATATGTTTATATGATGTTTATTGTATTTTTATCATATGACGTTTATATATTAATTATGCATGAGCTTTATTGATGTCCATATCAAAATAAAGCGAATTTTGTCTAAATGACAATGTATTGTTAAAGATACACATATTTAAATAGTGTTCGTTGTTACTATTCTGCTGTGTAATCTTTATTATGCATTTCATATCAATTTGCTTATACTTGTATCCCTGTTTGTTTTACTTCAGAAGCTGTACGCACTGTGGAAATCAGCTTGTCCTAACTCCACAACTGACCCCTGGAGACTAAAGCCTTCCATCTATGAGACGGGAAGCTTACTTTCACTTTCACAGCCTTGTTGCACTTGTTTAGACATTCTAGAACTCTCTGGAGCTTGTCTTTATTATTTAACACTGCACAACTGCCCCTGAAACAATCACCCAGCACAAATAAAGTCACTATGCGTCACATCCACGTGGAACTGGCTCGTAAAGAGCCAGCCGTTGAGCTTCCAGCCCAGGACGGGGATCTACCTCTGCCTAGCACTCGGAGCGAGAGCCCTGAATCTGAAATACGGCAAGTCGTTTCCAGACCTTTTGGAGAAGAAGAGATCAGGCTACAAAAGGTCTACCAGCTATCCATCCTCTCCCAAAGAGGTGGTTTTGGTGAAAATCAAGAGTCTCTTCGGCCTATTCGAGTAGGTATGAAACGTAGCCTGGAGGGGACATCGGTACCTGTCACTCACAAGCGTCTTTTCCAACAGGATGAGGATGATGATGATGATGAGTCCAATGGGAAGGTGCTATGTGGGTCTGGGGTGGAACCACTTTTTTCCAACTCGCTCCTTGAGCACAGAGAAATCCCTAGGTCGCCTCCCCTTTCCCCTTCGCATCTACTGATTCCTGGTCGCCGTCCAGCCCAGCACAACCACGACAGACCCATCCCAGATGCCTTCGCCCCGCTGTCCCCAAAATCTCCCCCTATGGTGGACCCACAGGGCCCTCACTCCACCTGGGGCCACTGTGAAGGGAGTCTTCCTACCCTTACTCCCAGAACCGAGGCCTCCACAGCAGGAAATGTCCTGGCTGGCTCCAGCGAAGGACCACGGGATGAAGGCCATAACTCTGTCGACATCAAGGTCATGTTGTGCCCCACAGAGAGTTGGGCACCTGTCCCATTTTCAACACCAGCTGAAGCTGTTGAATGGCGGGAAACTTTTGAATCTTCTCCTCCACCATCAGAGATGAAGACCTCCTCCTCCTCTTCCTCCTCCTCAACGACTGAGCTTCCTCTTGAGAAAACACCAGTGGAACAATGGCCTGACATCAGGATCCCCAATTCCTGCCCAGTGAAGAAAAGACTTCTCTCCTCCAGTGATACAGGAGAGTCCTGCTCAGAAGATGAGGGTCCATCTACATCAAAACGAAGTCGATTAGCAATGCTGGCACCGGGGCTCGGATTAGCATCCTGTCGCAGCACTGATGCCAAGGGTGCACCCTTCTGGAACCATCTACTACCCTCAGCAAGGGAGCACACCAAGGTGAAACGCAAATAAAGTAGAAATGAAACTGAAGGCCCTTTCACATGACATAACAATGCAGCTAGAGATACTGTACAAACTTAACATTTTAACAGCCAGCCCCGTGAACCAGTTATACAAATACCCATACAATAAACAAATTAGGAATGAGTACCACTGGCAACAAGCATAAAAACTAATTTGTGGTGCCATAAATGAATCCTGTTTGCAATTCTGTTCAAAAGTTTGGCATACAGTAAGGATATATATCATATGGCAGACATGCTGAAGATTATTACATATCTATATCTTTTTCTATTCACAACCAGTTCATTCACCATACTGTGGCCCTCTCCTCCATTGACTTCAAACAAAACAGCCTCTGGTCTCCCATTTGGGATCCTGCCACATAATGCATTTTTTTATCTAACCTTGAAGACTCCCCCTGGGGGAGGGGATCTAGTAATGCAAATCTCAAAGTCTTCAACTCAACTCTTCAACAAGATGGAAAACAAAATGTTTTCAGAGAGTGAAATCATATTATGCACATTTTTATTATTATAATACACATTAGAAATTCACTTTAATTTAATAAATAGTCAAATCAGCCTTTTGTGACTATTTGCAATGCTTTTCATGTAATGATCAAAGCGGCATGTGAGAGATGCATTGAATGTGAGTCATGTGATAGGGCCTTAATTCAGGGGTAAAAATATGCCAGATTTTTCCACATTATGAACGATTACAAGTGGAAATGGGAAGGTGCTTATTAGTTTAAGAACAAAACTTTTCTTGGTTTAAGTGTGAAGGGGCGGAGATAATCTCCCATTACTGACAGAGTCATGATGAAAGGTGGATAGTCAAATGGAAACAAAAGACATATTGGGAGTGAGAAAGTGAGAGATTTTAGAATATGCATGCTTAATTTTCCATTGCAGCACAATACGCATTGGGACTCCAGAACAAAGCCCATTGACAGAGCCATTGTTCAAGAGGTGAGACCTGCCTCACCTGACCTAACAAATACACACATACAGGTTCTGGCCAAATTCAGTTCCAGAAAGAGTGAATTTTGGTGAGGGGTTACATGGACTACAGAAGCTCATATACTGTCATTGTACGTGCATCACAGCGGTGCTCGAAAGCTGAGCTCAGGACTGAAGAAAGGCCAAGAAGGGAAGAATAAAAGAGAAAGTGAAGGACAGAGAAATGATCATAGAAACAGGCCAGCGAAGAGACTATCACAAAAAGGAAAGAGCGAATGGAGGTTTAGAATAGAGAAACAAATAGATAGACTGAAATAAAGGTTCAGACTAGCTGAAAATGTACACGTTTGATATGCATTCTATAGTTAAGTCTAGCTGATATTTAATAACTTATCAGAATGATACTATGGACTACTGTGATATGTGTGATATTGCAGCCACATCTTCTGTAAGTACTTAAAATCTTAATTGAAGTTTGAAAATTTGAAATCAACTTTAAATTGTTCAGCATTCTAAGTCTGATGTCATAATGGGCCTTCTTTTTCTTTTTAAAATAATTTTTCCAATCATTCAAACACTTTTCTGATTGTCATTCCTGTTAAGGAGATTAAAATCTAGTTTAAATGTTTATCAACAGTCTGGTTTTACATGATCATAAAATGGACCTTAACTCAGTAAATATTTCGAGGTTATTTACTGACATAAGTCTTATTGGAATAAAACGCAGTATTAGTTGTAACATATTTTTCAAACTTAATTTTTCAGACTGCTACCGTCATCATGAAAGGCTCAAAGTTGGGAGTCGACTCAATCGTATCATTCTTTTTCTTTCTTTTTTCTTTCTTTCTTTCTGTTTCAAATTCATCCGTGTTAATAATAAGACATGTGTGTATGTTACTTTTTTGTTTTAATAGTCGACAGTTACGCAGTGGACGCCGAACGGACACCAGTCGCTCCTGTAGTTCAATTTCCTCTTTATCCTCCATTAGCAGACCTCTTCTTGGCAACTTTGAGGTACACAAGTCCAAGCCATGAAGAAATAAAATTCTAAATTAATATAGATTAACACACAACACCTGTTTTATATATATATTTCTATACTGTTTGTCATTGAAGCCAATAAAACCATGGTATACAAATTAAAAAAGAGATTAAAAGTGACTAAGAGACGGTGTCAGTGCTAGTTCCTGAAAGTCAGTGGAAGTCTGCAGATTTTAGGCAGTTGGAGTTGACACAGTTTACAGGAAATCTCATAGTGTATTATGAGCACAGATTTAGATTTTTATTTAATTTAATCTATGGCCAGATTTACTAACAGCTTGTGCCAGCACAAACCCTCTTCAGGATTTACTAAAGACACGCAGTGAAAAATTAGCAATGAAAAGGCATTGACACAGTTATTTTTGTGGCTGACCTTATTACTTATGTATTTGTCGGAATTTCCCTTTCAGGCGCAATATTTATGGGAGTGAGTATTTAAAGAAAACATGCAAAATGCTAAGTTTTGGTAGTCAGTTTACTGATACTTGCGTCATCATTTAATGCACAAAAAAGCATGTCTTAAACAACTTCGCACATTTGTGTTGTTATGATGCCCAGTTTTTCCTTTGTAACAATATATGAAGTCTGCAGTTGTATGATGACTAGTGTTTTCAAATGTATTCATATTTTAAAAGTTGTGTAATTTATTCCAGCCTTAATCAACAGTGACAAATGTTTTGATGCATTTTTGATCGGTTGTTGTGTGCATCTGTCTGCAGGAGTCGATTCTGAAGGGTCGCTTTACTCCATCTGGGCAGATAGAGGGCTTCACAGCAGAGATCGGGGCTAGCGGCTCATATTGCCCGCAGCATGCCACCTTACCTGTGCAAGTGACGTATTATGACACCTCCGAGCACAGCGCCCCTTCTCCCTTCCTGGTATATACTTACTGCCTCTGTGTGTTGAATTCATCTGGCCTATTACAGTACAGAATTCTCAGTACTTTTTTTCTTTTTCTAAATCTATTGAGATTTTTTTACCCATCATTAACATGTAAATTCTCTTTTGTAAAATGCATATTAACTGTCATATTTCTTTGCAATGTTTAGGGGGTGATCTTGCTAGAACCACTTGGGAAAAAAGGATACAGCGTACCCAAAGCAGGGACCATTCAAGTGGTGGGCTCTCTTTCTATTTCTTTCCATTTTATTTATATATTTTTTCAATATTTTTTAACTTTTAATTTTTTTTTAAATGTTATAACTTTTTTAATCCTTTGTTTGAACTGTCTTTTTTGTTTGTTTTATTTTTTGCAGACCTTATTTAACCCTAATAAGACTGTGGTTAAAATGTTTTTGGTGACGTATAATTTTGGGGACATGCCCGTTAATCACATGACCTTCTTGCGCCATCGTATCTTCCTGGTGCCTGTTGATGAGGCGGAGGGGTCAAGGGAGGGGCAGGAGGGCTCCTTATCTGACAGGAAGAAGATTCTCTGCTACTTGATACACCTCAGGTAAACTTTGACAGGATGTACACTACTGTTCAAAATGCTTTTTTCTTTTTTTTCTTTTTAAGAAACCTCTTACACTTACCAAAGCTGTAATTTTTTTTTTGAAATATTATTACTGTTTTAAAATAAGTTTTCTGTTTTAAAGGGGTCATATGACGCTGCTAAAAAAAGAACATTATTTGGTGTAATGAAATTGTTTTATTGCTCTGTTTCTGTTCAAAAAACACATTATTTTCACATACTGTACATTATTGTTTCGCCCCTATGCCCCGCCCGTGCATTGTGATGTCCGAATACCTCATGCGTGTGATGGAAATGTTACACCCCTTAACATACTGTTGATGCCGTGTCCGGCCGGAGCGACGAGATATAAACATTAAAACCCATTATAAACGGGCATTTGTTGCATCCAGTGGGGACAAAAATGATGGATTATAATGACTTATACTGTCTGTTTATGCGTTGCGTTGCATCGCGCCGTGTTGAACATAAAACCTGTCTGCATTGTGATCACGAAATGACAAACAACAAGGCTACCTCTACACTGCCCAAACTCGCGTTTTAATAGTCCTGGCAAATCCTTTAAATCTGAAAAACTTACTTACCGTCTGTGAGTCGAACATCCCGCTTGTAGTCAGAGCGGCGGCGCGGCGGATTCGCGAAGGAGCGTCCCTGTAGGCTTGCGGCAACTCACGATGTGACGACCCCGGGCTGGACTCCGCTTCGTCCACGTGAAAGCCGATCCGGCGATCCACAGCTCAAAGTTGATGTATTTCCTCAGCGACAGGCAAGGATCAGCTCTAGGCATGACGAAGCGGATATCGTCCTCTTTGGAAGACCAAACAAAGTAGTTTAACTTTCACAACGAAACACACGGCAGCAAACAACAAAACTACAGCGGGAATAAAAGTTACGCCTTCTTTCTTTCTTTCTTTGCGTGAACATTTGGCGGCGTTATGCAAATCTTTCCCACATCGTGACGTAGACATGTGAAGGCGTGTTAGAACGAGCCGTTTTAGTAGGTGTGGCTGACCCTTTAACTTTTATAAAGAATATCTTTTTGTGTTTGAGACTTTAGTCTTTGCAATTTACAGATCTTCTTTATGCACCAAGAGCTTGTAACACTCCAAAGAGAAAGGAAAAATTGAAATCGCATCATATGACCCCTTTAATATATTTTTTTCAAATGCAATTTATTCCTATGATGGCAAAGATGAATTTTCAGCAGCATTAACAGTCCTCAGTATCACCTAATCTTTAGAAATCATTCTACTATGCCTTATTTGTGCTCAGTAACCCTTTCTTAACATTTTTTGGGAACCTATGATTTTTCATTTCTCAGGATTCTTTGATGTCCTGGATGTGACCCTGGATGACAAAACCAGTCATAAGTGTAAATTTTTTCCGAAATTGAGATTTATACATTATCTGAAAGCTGAATAAATATGCTTTCCGTTGATGTATGGTTTGTTATGATAGGACTATATTTGGCCGAGATACAACAATTTGAAAATATGGAATCTGAGGGTGCAAAAAAAAAAAAAATTTGAGTTGAGTTGTCCAAGTGTTCTAGCAGGCTATTATGATCAAAATTAGTTTTTTTGATATATTTACAGTAAGAAATTTACAAAATATCTTTATGGAACATGATCTTTTCTTAATATTCTTATGATTTTTGGCATAAAAGAAAATCTATAAGTTTGACCCATACAATGTATTTTTGGCAATTGTTACAAATATTCCCCAGCGACTTAAGACTGGTTTTGTGCTCCAAGGTCACATATAGGAATATTCAATGAACAACTTATTTTGAATTGTTTTTTGTACACTGGGGTAAGTTTTTACTGTCACTTTTTATCAATTTATTGTGTCTTTGCTGAATAAAAGTATTTTAAAAAAGTATTCATTAAAGTATGTTTTTCAATAATAATAATAATAATTTGACCCCAAATTTTTAAACACAGTGTAGTTCTCTTAGACATAAGCCAGTTTTGTTAATTTAGAAGAAAAAGATGGGACAGCAACACTTCAACATCACATGTATGTATAATGGGTGCAAACTGTTGTACTACCACTATTGCTCTCATATAGTTACAAATTGATCAGTTTTTTAAATTTTATACTTTTAATATCCCCAAGTGTGTGGCTAGTTTGCAACTAACTTAAAAGACTAAATAACTATGTTATATTCAAAATAGAAGCAATGAATCCCAACAAACCTGTTTTTCCTCTCCTCTTTGTTTACATATGTCAGATTCCAGAGTTCCAAATCTGGGAAAATCTACTTGCACAATGATATCCGGCTGCTATTCTCCCGCAAGTCCATCGAGGTGGACACTGGGATTCCTTATGAGCTGAAATCTTTCACCGAGGTGCCAAGAAACCCCAAATACTCCCCCAGAGTGTGAGATCGTCATGCCCTGCTGCAGTGGGGCAGAAGGACTCAATTAATTAAGATTGCAAGACAAGAGACCCCTATACACTTGAACGCATACACACTTGCACTCATACATGCATACGCAGACAAGATGTATGTACATGCACACAGATATCACACTCTCTCGAGGGCAAACTCTAGAACTGAGTGTGTAACATGCATGCCTTGTGACTTAATTGAGTTTTCCTCTAGTGCCGTTAAACAGTTAAGCTTTGCCCTTCACTCTGCCTGCACCTGCCTACTGTGGACCAGTTGTAACCATGCCTACCAACCCGATCTATTCTAAAATGTTGGTGACCATCAGTAGATACAGACTTCCTCGATTAATGAGGACTTATTGGACGTACAAAGAGGTGTTGAATGAGACCAACAGAAATGTATGGAGGCGAAGCAAATGGAAAAAGAGACTTCTGAGGCCCAGATTGGAGTTTCAACAATGGACACCACCTGTATACACACTTGCCCATTGGAAGGGCTAATAAAGTTCTAGAAAGAAAGACACCAACAGAACAGAGGACTGAAAGTACATCCATTTAGTATCTGCATTGTGTTCGTAAAGCATGGGTCGTAAAGAGGAGAATAGCTCATTATTTTGGACATTTTCTCTTTTTGGAAGGGCAGTTTGGAGGACCTGTGTTGCCGTTCAACTTCTTCTGAACCTCCACAGCCGAGCAGAAAACCACCGGTAGTATTTATGCTCGCAATGCTTAAAAAAAAGAATAAAAAAAAAGAAAAAGCATAGGCCCTGGCACAACTAGAGTGATTTCATTTTTTTGAGTTATAGGTGGCCCTCTCTGGCTAGATTTAGGAAAAGATTGCCAAGTGAGAGATGAAGGAGGGAGGAAAAACGAAGTAAACGGGAGGGAATTTGGGGTATTTAAAATCAGAAAATGTTGTTTATGTATATTTTAAAAATTGATTAAACTCTGCGACTTGTGGGTGAAACCAGTGTTTGACCGTAATTTGCCAAGGGATACTTGAGAAGCAATGCCAAGGTTTGTTCCTGTATATTTTGTGTATGGTCAATAAAATACATTCACTTACAACGACTTAAAATACAAGCTTGTGTAGATTAAATAAAAACACCTCCAGTGTTTCATGCCAAGAGGACTCAACTGCAGCCCAGACGGCCCCCTCAGAGATTTGTGGACACAAACTAGCTTTTCGGGCTTTGGCTTGAAGAAAATCTGTTTGGCTGCTGCTGATCGGAACAGAAATACAATCTCAGACTTCCTTGTAAATAATGTCCAACTTGGTGGTATAGTTAGCAGGGGTCGTATTATCGTGATACTGTTACAGTACTGATTTGCTGTTGAGATATTAGAAAATAGTTTAGGTTAACAAAGAGAACAGCCTTAGATTTCATCTCTGCCATTCTGAGGCACTAAATTTGTGTCCTTTATTATTTTTTTAATTAATCAAAATAATTAAATAATTCAAAATGTATAACATGATTTCAAATATATTTCTTGTTCTGCTGAACAATAACTAAATATATTTTATTCCACCCCAAGCCCTAGGGCCTCACAAGGCACAACATTTGTTTAAACACTCCATAACAGACAGACAGTTGCACTTTCCTAGATTTTTAAGGCAATACATTTTTCTTTATATATTTAAAAAAAAAAAATTATATGTATTTTTAAGGCAATTTGTGCAGCATTGGGCCTTAATTCTTCTATATTCATTCAATAGAGCTAGTTCAGTAAATCATAGATAATCTATCTCATAAGTTTTCACATAGCCTAATGTAAAATTGCTAGAGTGTCAGAGCTGAACATGCTGAAGATTCAGTCTTATAGGGCAAACTTTAATAGAGGTCAATACCTCTGCATTGCAGGGCTCTACAAATGCATTTACATTTGCAGGTGATCTACAGAGGGTCAATGAGACGTAGAAAAGTCCCAGGACCATAAAACTTTACAGTGTCAAATCATAGACCGTAGTGCCAAATGCGCAGACGCTGAATGTAAACCCGGGGTGTGCTGACGTCACCGTCTCTCCTCCGGTTAGGCGCGCGCGAAAGTAGCGGAGTGAAATCTCACGAGCTAGCGCTGATCAAACCGAACAGAAACTCTCCCTAATCTTCAAGCATCTGCAAGAACCATGGCGGACCAAAAGGTAAGAAGACCGCCGTCTTCATCATCTGACCCTTTCGGATCGCGAGAGACGGTTATTTTGGATGTTTTGTTGGCGGTAGATGTTTTATGAGGGTCTTGTTTAACAGCGAAAAGCAGGTGTTTTTTTTCCTTGTCCTACGTCGCGCGCTTGAATATTAGACGTTAAAAATGCACCTTTCCACATTATATTCTTAATATCGCGTTTTTATACCCCGTCAACGTTTATTTGAAATCACGCTACTGTCAGTAGCAGCTGTAACGTTTTTAAATTAATAATTGTATGTGTATTTGTGTTCGTCACTTTCTTAAACATAAGGCAATTCGTGCTTTTTTCCCGTAATAAAAATATCCACGGCATGTTCCGAGTAATTACGGCTCATAATTTAAATGTTTTAATTTCTCATGCGAAGACACTGTTAGCCTGTGAGCGTTAGCTTCGTATCCTGCAGCACATGTGAAGTTCATAGCCGGTTTATTAACACCCTTCCGGGTTAATTTGCGTCTTTTAACTGTTTTTGCTCAATGTTATCAAAACTGTGGGTGAGGCGGAGATTTAAACACTTCGACGCCTTTAGGCCGCTTATTAGCTTCTGCTAGCCTGGATGCTAACTGACTGTCCAGTTTGAAGAAAACGCTGTAACTCACGCCTTTAGACACAAGTTAAACATCCGGTATCTGTTCTTGAGTGAAGTCAGTCGTTTAGCAAAATAAACCGCTTAGTAATTTTCAAATGCTTACTGAACGAAACTTAACTAAAAGTGGTTGAACGGTTCAAAGCTTCACATGTGTAACGTTAGAAGATCTGCTGCCAGAGTTGGTAAAGCGTTTGAATAATTCAAGCTACAAGGCCTTCGTGGATGTTAGACCGGTGATTGATTAGTGGATTGCAAGTGCATGAATTCCCCAGCATCACAGCACGTGAGTTCAAGTTCACGGCTCCTCAAGTTAGGTTGCAGCAGCACATTCAAAGACAATAGGCCAAACTCCAGAGAATGATCCCTCCAAATCCCACAGCCTTTCACTCCACTGATCTGATGAGTAATGTGGAAGCAGGATCCCTACAGAGGGGATCAGGACATTGTGAAGCTCAGCAGAACAAATGCTGTAGCAAATTTGTGATGTAATTCTCCCCCAAAAAAGATCTAATCCTGGATCATTTTCCAACTGCATTAGACATTAGTTTGGCTTTGTTTATGTGTGTGTGTGTTTTTTTTTTATTAGTTATTTCCAAAAAGCTGCTGTTATGATTTATCCCCCTCCAGGAGGCATACAAGATGATCATGATGCATCCACAGAAAATGTAGAGGACCCCAACCATGACCCTCAGTTTGAACCCATTGTCTCGCTACCGGAGCAGGATGTCAAGACCCTAGAGGAGGATGAGGAAGAACTTTTCAAGATGTAAGTCACTTAACTACTACCAAACAGGGCTTAATGCTAATTATGGGTGGGCGATACGGCATAAATATTATATCACTATCTATTCGAGTATGATCAGGTTCCACAATCACAATTCTTTTTCATATTGGTTTTTAAGACTTATTTTGAGCAGTAAAAACTAGTAGCCTTACTGATAAGTAGAAAGTTATTGAAGACAAGTAAACAGTCAAAACAAATGAAACGGATTAAAAAGCTTTAAGTTATTACCACATGAATAAGTAATCAAATGTGTAATAGCAACTCTGTATGACTTAGGGCTGCACGATTATGACTAAAATCATAATTGTCGATTATTCCCTCGAAATTGTAATTGCGCTTAATAACGATTATTTCAATTTACTTTGAATGATGTTTATACCATTGTTTGCATGCCGCATTTTTATATGAAAATAAACAAGCTGAAAACACTCTAACTGAAATTTTTTTTGTGCTTTTCTATAGTATTAAGCCTCATATGTCAACTATACATTGGATTGGTTTCTTCTTTAAATTATAAAAAAGTAAAAATATGAATGGTATTATAATGTTATACTAAAACTAAATTGTAAATAATGGGAAAAACACTTAAGATAAAATGTAGAAAGAAAAAATCTTAAAGGGGCCATATGATGTTGCTAAAAAGAACATTATTTTGTGTAATGAAATATGTTTATGCTGTTTAAGGTTAAAAAAAACATTATTTCCCACATACAGTACATTATTGTCGCTTCTCTCTGCCTCGCCTTTCTGAAATGCATCGATTTTTTACAAAGCTCATTGTTCTAAAAAGCACGGTGTGCTATGGTTGGTCAGCTATCCAGTGCATTGTGATATGCCGAATACCTCAAGCGTGAGACGGAAATGTTAGGCCCCTTACCATACTGTGATGATGCCCTGTCAGGCCAGAGCGATGATTCAAAAACATGAAAACCCATTATAAACAAGGCATTTGTTGCATCCAGTGAGGACATAATTATGGATTATAATGATTTATACTGTCTTTTTACGCGTTGCGTTGCGTTGCGTATCGCGCTGTGTAAACATAAAATCATGTCTGCATTTTTGATCGGAGAAATTACAAACTACAAGCCCTACTCTACGCTGCTCAAAACTCGCTTTAAATATATAAAATATAAAAACGCTTTTAAATATAAAAACGTACTTGCAGTCTGTGAGTCAGAACAGCCGGCTTTGTTGTCTACTCTACCAGGATCAGGAAACGTTCCTCCATAAAATGTGCTGCACACATCTCAATATTTGGGTTAAACTGTTCTGGAACAGTGTTGGAAATACAACTTAACCACTGATTTCTATCTGTACGGCCCATTTTTGGGAAGACCAAACAGTAGTTCGCTTTCACACGAACCACGTGCACACACAGGCGGCCAGAGTGAGCGGAGCAGAGTGGATGTAACCATGGGGGAGGGGGGTGAGCAGACGCCCGGTGCTAAGCGTGACAAAGTCAGGAGTGTTGAGAGTGGCAAGGCCGTTGTGGGCTTGAGAAACGGATTTCGAATAAGAGCCTCCGGAAGGACGTGTGGAGACTCTGGCTGGACCTCCGCTTCGTCCACGTTTAAATCCGGATCCGCGCGATCCACACGCAAAGTTGTAGTATGTCCTCATCACCCAGCACGGATCACTCCAGGCATGACGAAGCAAATATCGTCCTCTATTTGTAGGCTAAACAAGTAGTGTCGCTTTCCACAACGAATCACCAGCGTCTTCACGAAATGTGCGGTGGCGGCAACAATCACAGCTAGAATACAGTTAAAAACCTCCGTTTCTTTGCGTGACCATTGGTGCCGATTTATGCCAGTCTCCCACATAGTGAGTAATATGGTGGGGCGTTTTAGAACGGCGTTTTAGGTAGGCGTTTAACTTTTATAGAAAGTTCATTCTGGGATGTTGAGACTTTAGTCTTGCAACTTTACCGATCTTCTTTAGCACCAGAGCTTTGTACCCTCAAAAGAGAAAGGGAAATTGAAATCACATCAAATTACCACGTTAAGCACCGCGCACTAACATAAGTGGACTTTTATTTGGACGATTAATTGCCGCTTTGAACTATTACGTAATTGTGGCATCCATAATTGTAATTACGATTAGAAATTCGATTAATTGTGCAGCCCTAGTATGAATGAAATTCACTGATTTAAAAAAAAAAAAATTGTATTAAAGCTGCAAATATTATTGTCAAAATCGGTGAAGTTTTTTTTTTCTTTTGTTGTTTAATATTATTAATATGATTGACGCAGACAGCAAGCTGCTGTCACTAAGACTTAATTCACCAATGCAATGTATTTGAGACACAATCTATTTTCTCGCAGCTGTTACCGTTCCGTTTAGAAAAAAACGGTTGTGGTTACGTGAATACTCCACAAGGCAGTCATTTTAAAATTTTTGTGTGTATTGGGCGTGCACCCGCAACCTGAAGTATACTTTGCATGCCCGCATTCCTCTCCATCAATACGTTATTACCAGGTTAGGTTCTCTTTTCTGGGTTTTGATTACTCCTTTTAATATCAACTATGTCCCACTCTTAACTTTTTTGCTTACTGAAAGCTGTGCAACAGCACAGCCCTATTCTGGAAAAGGGGGCAGGGAGCAGCAGCGTATTTGCATTTAAAGAGACAGGCCCGAAAAAAAAAAAAGTTTCTGCTTCCACTCAAAATAGGCATTTTCAAAATTATATAATGATCTGTGATGTATTTTGAGCTGAAACTTCACAGACACATTCTGTGGACTTCTGAGACTTATATTACATCTAGTAAAAAGAGGCATAATAGGGTGCCCTTTAACATTGAGGACCCAGACCACAGCCGGTATATTTGACAGCTGTCACTTTAAGAGAAAGTACAGATCTGATACTGATACATCTGATTATCTCCTTACTGTTTACATTTACTTAAGACATAATCGACTGCATGTATGAGGAGGACACTCAAAAATATGGGCATATTGACAACTTTGTGTGCAGTTTGTCCATTCAAGCATGATAAGTAAAAGAGTCCTCAGTTCAGTACCGATTTGAGTTCTTTCACATAGTTCTTGAGTAATTTTAAAAGTTACTTAAAGTGCCAAAATTTGAAAAAAAAAAAAAAAAATTAAACTTTCGTGTGGCACGGTGACAGTCCTCGTCACTCACTCATCCTGAGCTCTTTCACGCTGGCCCGGGCCATCAGGCAGTGTCCTTACTGTTCATTTCCTGCTAAAGAACAAATATTTTAATTGATCATCATGGATTCTGTTTTTAATATAATCTGAAATGTATTTGACTGGTGACATTCAAATTCAACATGATTTTCGTGTAGGAGGGCAAAGCTGTATCGTTTTGCCAGTGAGAACGATCCCCCTGAGTGGAAGGAGCGTGGGACGGGTGATGTCAAACTCCTGCGACACTCAGAGAAGGGTTCCATCCGCCTTCTCATGAGAAGAGACCGCACCCTTAAAATCTGTGCCAACCATAACAGTGAGTGCAGCGGTTTATCTGTTCAATTTCTGTTAATTAATTTCCAATCATGTAATGGCTTTAACTGATTTATCGAAATCTCTTGCTCTAGTTATGCCGTTGATGGAGCTGAAGCCCAATGCAGGCAGTGACAGGGCCTGGGTGTGGAATACACATGCTGACTTCGCAGATGAAAAACCCAAACCAGAGCTGCTGGCTATTCGATTCCTCAATGCAGAGAGTGAGTATAAATGAACATAGGCTCTAGACCAAATCTCAGGGATCTCGTTGTTTATTTTGAAGTCATTCATTCAGTTTATTGCTAGGTGTTGAAGCAATGACAAATAGGGATGCTCCGATCTGCTTTTTTCGCCTCCGATACCGATTCTGATACCTGGAGTTCGGTATTGGCCGATACCCGATTTGGGGTGGTGGACGATCACAGTGAGTTTTTTTTTCATTTAAATAAATTTAGAATTTATATATCTCTGTGTGTGGAACTGATAATCATTATTTCATAATCTACTAGATACAGACTACTTCATTATAAAGAAAAGAAAAATAAAATAAACAAATATGAAAAATATAGGCCTATGTATATTTATAATCTATGACAAAAATGTATCATAAACTAGGTTAGGGGATAATTCGGCAGAAACTTTTTTTATTCGAGAAATCAGTGCACAATAATTTTAGAAAATCCAAAATTTGGTGAAACGATTTTGTGGGGAACAAATAAGGTTGTTGCACTAATAATGTCAAATGTTACACATTGGCCTATTTGTATATAAATCCTTCATAAAACTTAATGATGTGTGTTATATATAGATATAGAATGTATAGGTATATACTATAACTAAATACATTTCTTTTAATGTATAGCATATTTTTAATAGGCAACACATATGCTAGATTTACATAGGACCACAACAATACAGTGCAGCACAAACTGTTATATACAGTCAACCCGCACGGACACCTGCAATGACTCGCCAGAGCTAGTCATATTTTTTTTTACTCAGCAACGAAATACTCTACTAATTATATATATACAGTGGTACGGAAAGTATTCAGACCCCCTTTAAATTTTTCACTCTTTGTTATATTTCAGCCATTTTCTAAAATCATTTAAGTTTTTTTTTTTTTTCTCATTAATGTACACACAGCACCCCTATTGACAGAAAAACCACAGAATTGTTGACATTTTTGCAGATTTATTAAAAAAGAATAACTGAAATATCACATGGTCCTAAGTATTCAGACCCTTTGCTGTGACACTCATATATTTACC